>CALNHX010004796.1:0-119720 GCA_940337035.1 Agriotes lineatus | reverse complement strand
GATTAATAAATAACCTCAAAAAAATGGAAACGTTCCGATAAAATGAAGTTTGCAAACGTTTCGTTACTGAAATAAGGACAGCTACTTTTTTACTTATATCTGTAGAATGAATTAACTGATTAATTTATAGTTTCTCGTAAGTCAAACCGCTGCAAAATTTCACTAGATGTGACTTTCTTGTGGGGGATGGGGAGAACCTTTTCTTAACTTCTTCTTTTTAAAATACAGTGATTTTGTTTGAATATACCATTAAATTATAATAAATGTAATATATTGTTATGGTACATGATATGGACAGAGATTATAATAAAGGAATGTTGACAATTGAACGAGTAAATTTGAACAGTTACAGAAATTGAGTCTAAATAGATAAAATAAAAAATTTAACATTAATTGATGAAGATCAACTTTGATTGCATTATTCATTGGGATTCATAGAATACTGGTAGGCTGATTTGAATGCATTGAAATAAATAATTAACGAAATAAAAAAATTCAAACTAAGGTTACATCGACAATTGTGTTTGTTAAGAAAATTATGTATTGTTAGTATTATTTTAAATTAATTAAATAGTGTGCATAAATAATCGTTACTAGTATATAAAAAAAGTTGTTTATAAAACAGTTACCAAATAAGTACTCATAAAGGCAGTTGTGAGAAAATTTATGGAAAATTAAATATTAAAAATTAATGGGAATAACTGCAATAATTATTTATTTAATATGGTATTATGAATAGTAAGATTAAAAGCAAAGAAAAACAGTTATTGAAATATTGGTAAACAAAAATAATCATCATCGATTGAAAGTGGATTTATTGCATTGAACTACAAGTGATTGGAAGTAATTTCATATTGATTATGTGAAGAATTGGATCGATACTTGGAATATTAAGTTTGAGATGTCAGCGTACCTGAAAATAATTGGACAAAGTTAATAGTTGAAAATAACAGAAGGAGAGAAACTTACCTGGACAAATAGATCGTGTGATAGCAGGATTGTGGTCTGCAGCAGTAAATAGGACGAGGTTTTGGAGGCAGTTGAGTTGGTTGGATGTGAGCGAGTGAGCAGAATAGTGACGGGAATTGGATTGATGGGCTAAAGGTAGGAGCTGGTTGTGACGTCTGACATTGGCAGCTGCAGGAGGTTGGAGCTTGCATCAGTTCATAGGACCAAGGAAGGATTAGCTGTTGGAGGTTTTGAAGGTGTTACCTGTTCGAGAAGGCTGTTGGTGGTGAGTGTTGTGCGTAGTGAGGACGTAAGTAACAGAAACAGGTTTGTTAAAATAAGTTTAGATTGAAGTTTTGAATACTGTCAAATGTTGAAAGTAATTAACGGAAACTGAAGCAAAATTATCTAGAAAAGTCAACAAATTTTAAACGTCAAATGTAAAAGCATAGTTGTCAGTACACCTTAGTGTTAAGAGTTTGAAAAGTAAATTTTGACATTCAAAGATAAAGCTAATTTGAGGTTATAATATTTCATTGCAATATTAGATAGCATGCTAGATTCGATGAACCCAGCCCAATGAGATAAGAGGTCTTGATTATATTAAAAGTCATTAAAAATATAACAGAATTATTTTGAAGGCATAGTTTCCTTAAATAGGGGCTATAGCACAAATTTTGGCGCCCAACGTGGGGCAATTTTGGCAACATTTGTGGGGCAAAAGTAAATAAAACTAAACAGAATAAATTTGTAACTGATAAACCAAGTTTATGTGTAAATTTGTTATTGATAAAGATTAAAATAATCAGAATAAAAAGAAATATCATAATTGAATTCTTTTGGAAAAGATTAGAGTAACAATTAATAAAGTAATTAAAGCAGGTTATATAAAAAGTTAATTGGGGAATAAAATAGAAAGGTTTACAAGCTAATATACAGGGTAGCAATTAAAAATAGGCACATTTAGAAATTTTTAAACTGAAATGGCTGATAAAAGAGTTACAAGAAAAAGCAAGAAGACTGAAGAGGAAAAAGACGAAGCACGAGAAGAAATACAGCAAGGTGATCAGGTAAGAATTCATGAGGAACAGATAGTAGAAGAAGTCAGCATGCAACAGACTATAGCAAAGATGTGGCAGTTCATGCAAGATTCAAAGAACGAGGCAAAGAAGGATGCTGAAGAGTTGGGAAGTAGGTTGCAAGCAATTGCAAGAACTGCAGAAGAAAGTAAGAAAGATGCTGAGGAAAGGGAAAACAGGTTAAAGCAGGATGCGGATGAAAGGGAAAGTAGGTTACAAGATGCAATTCAGAAGACTGCAGAGAAAGTTCAAGAACAAAAAGACCAGGCAAAAAGGATGGAAGAATCAATAATTGAACTAAGAGAAGATTTTAATAAAGTACAACTTCGGAATAAGCAAGAATTGCAAGTACAAATAGAAAATATTTGTGTAACATTGGAAAATTATAAGGATGAAGTTAAAAATGATGTGAGAGAGGAGAGGAAGGAAGAATGTAAAAAGTTAGAAGACAATTTAATAAATATCATGAAAGATAAGTTAGTAAAGAATAATGAAGAGGTAGATGGAAGAATAAAGGACATGCAAAGGCAAAATAAAGATGTACAGAAACAAGTACAATTTATTGACGGTAAGATAGATAAAAATAAAACTGAACTACAAGAAGAAATTAATGACAGTATAAGCAGAGTAAATGTATTAACAGAAAATCTGAAAAGGATAAAAGATGGAACGGAAATGTTCAGTACTAATCAGATAAGTAATGATATTAGAATACAGACTGAGATGTTGCCGATATTTGAAGGAAGACCTGGAGAACAACCCATGGGTTATATTGTGAAATTGGACGATATAATGAAGATATCATATGATGAAAATAAGAAATTACAAGTAATAAATATGACTTTGAAAAATAATGCAGACAAGTGGCACAGTATCATAAAAAAGAAGTATAACAGTTATGAAGAATTCAGAAAATTATTTATAGAACAATACTGGAGTAATGCACATCAAGCATTAGTAAGAACTCAGTTAACAACTGGTAGATACGTGGATAAAGGTGGTAGTACACGAGAAAATTATATAATACAAAAATATAATAAAGCCCAGCATTTAACACCTACATTAGCAGAAGAGGAGATTATTCAACATTTGTCCAGGCATTTAGAAAGTGAGATAACGAGAGCAGTAGCTGTACAAAATATAAAAACATTAAAGGATTTCTTAGAAATAGTCCGAAATTATGACATGGCTATGAGAAGTAACAATAGGGAAGATATCAGAAGAGAGAATTTGAATTTTCCAAATTACAGTAAACGAAAATTTGAGGAAACATATCAGAATAAATTTACTTTTGGCAAAAATAATTACAATAATTATAGGTCAGGTGAGCAGAACTTCAATAATAATTATAATAGAACTTTGGACAGATGGAGGAATAATCAGTACAATAGGAACAATGAAGGAAATTATCAGAACAGGAATGATTATAATCAAAATGATAGAAAGAGATATAGGGAGTTGATTGAGGAAAGAAATCATGAGAAGTCAAGACAAGAAGAAATAAAGAATAAATATCCCTAAAGACAGTATGTAAATACTTGATTCAGAAATGTATATGATAGAGGGAGACAAATACAAGAAAATCCAATACAAGAAGCTGAGGGTTTGGAAGATTCCTCAGAGGATAAAAAAAAATTCAATTTTAAATGTTTTAAAGAAGAACGTCACGATTTTTAACAATATTTATGAAAATAATGGAGAATTTTTACTGGAAGAGGAGGAAGAAGAAGTAAAGATTTCAAAGTTACCATTTTTAAAAGTAAATTTAAATAATATTGAATATTTAGCTTTGGTAGATAGTGGAGATATGGCGTCCTTAATAAATGAGAAGATAATTTTAGATAATTTAGATGTTCTAAACAAAAATATCATAAAAGTGAATAAAATAGATTTGCTATCGGCTACTAAGAGGAAAATTTCAACAACGAACAGAATGTTAAATATTAAAATAATTATTGATCAATGGGAAGGTGTTGTTAGGTTGTTTATTGTAAAAGGATTAATAGTGGACCTAGTGTTAGGAATTGACATCATTCAGCAACTAGAAATAAGTATAGACGGTGCACAAAGATGTATTCGTTTAAAGGGGTTAATTAAATCTTGGAACTGTACCAAAAGAGTCAGCCAAGAAAATAAGTGTAGCCAATTAGAGAAAATTGGAAATGAAATGAAGTATAATGAAGGTATAATTATTAATAATAGTATAATAGGTAATATTGAGAATAAATATGATATAAAGGGGGTATTGCTGAATGAATTTAAAATAGGCGAGAAGAATAAACAATTTGCAGGTGAAATATTGGAAATAATTTATAATAATAAGGAGATTATTAATGAGAAAGTAGGACAAGCTCAGAAATACATTCACAAGTTACAGGTTGATGAGGAGAAAAGTTTTTATATCAAATCGTATCCAATACCATATAAATTACGAGAACAGGTAAGGACGGAAATAAAGAAAATGGTAACAGATGGTGTCATAGAAGCTTCAAAAAGTAATTTTATAAATCCGTTGGTAGTAGTTAAGAAACGTGACGGTTCTTTGAGATTATGTTTGGATGCACGCAGAATAAATCAAATAACTAAACCACAATATGAATCTCCATAAACTATAGATGGATTATTAAGTAGAATTTGGGATAAGAAGATTCTTACAAAGTTGGATTTGAAGAATTCGTTTTGGCTAATACCATTACATGAAGAATCAAGAAAATATACTGGTTTTAGTATTGATGGAGAAATTTTTCAATTTAGAGTGGTACCATTTGGTCTTTCAACATCTTGTGCAGCGCTGGTAAGAGCAATGCAGAAGATATTAAACCAATTTGAGAGCTTTTGTGTGCATTACGTAGATGATATTTTATTGTTTTCTGAAAACGAACAACAACATTTAAAGCATATAGCAATTATAATTGAAACATTAAATAAAAATGGATTAAAACTTAACATATCAAAATGTGAATTTATGCAGGATAAAGTAACATATTTGGGATATGAAATCAGTAAAAATGGAGTAACTATAAATATGAAACGTCTTGAGGAAATTAAGAAGTTACCTCGTCCAACTAATTTAAAGAAATTAAGAGGGTTGTTAGGTGTTTTTAATTATTATAAAAGATTCATAAGTAATTACTCAGAGTTGACATTATCGTTAGTACAATTATTAAGAAAGGATGTTAAATGGTCATGGAATGAATAGAGGGAAAAAGCATTGAATACTATCAAACAGAGGTTTCATGAAGGATTATTACTGAAATATCCTAATTTTAAAGAAAAGTTTATTCTTCGTACAGATGCATCTGATCAAGCAATTGCAGCCGAATTAATACAAATACAAGATGGGATAGAAGTGCCAATATGTTTTATTTCAAGAATATTAAAAGGGTATGAAATTAGATATACCATAGCTGAGAAAGAAATGTTAGCCATAATATTTGCAATTAATAAACTAAAATTTTATTTAACAGGGAACAAATTTGATATTGAAACGGATAATTCAGCAATTTTGTTTTTGAAAAATAAAACTTTTCATAATGATAGGTTATACAGGTGGGCATTGTATTTACAACAATATGAATTTGATATTAAACATAGGCCAGGGAAGTTAAATGTAGTGGCAGATTTCTTAAGTAGAAAAGATGTACCTATGTATGAAAAATCAAAACAAATCTTAATAGGAATTGAGAAAATTTATAAGGAAGGAAGATTATCAAAACAAGAGATGTTAATTATTCAGACAGCAGAAGAAATTGAAGAATTAAAAACTTTAGTATTACAAAGTCAAGATAAAAATTATAAAGGGTATCAAATTAAAGAGAATTTGTTGGTAAAGGTCTTAGAAAATAAAGAATTGATAGTTTTGAGTAAAGAAGTTATGTTAGAAATTGTTGAAGAAATTCATACAATATTTGGACATTGTGGGACAAGGAAAACTTGGTTAATTTTTAGGGAATGTTTTTATATGAAAAATGATATTAGATTAATTAAACAACTAATTCAAACTTGTCAAATTTGCCAATTTGCTAAAGAAAAGAATTTTAAAAATCAGAATTTTGTTCAAAGTATTAGAGTAAATGAACCAATGGAATTGGTAGCTATTGATTATTTATCAAACCTAGTTACAGGACAATATGGATACAAACATATTTTGATTATGGTAGATGCATTTTCTAAATTTATAAAACTATATCCAGCGAAAAACTGTAATACTAAACATGTAATTAAGTCAATTGCAAATTTTGAAGAACAAGTAGGTAAACCAAGAAAGATTTTGGCAGACAATGCAACATATTTTAGGAATGTACGATTATCAAATAATTTAGATAGAAAGGGAATAAAGATTTGTTTTTGTAGTATCAGACATCCACAAAGTAATATTGCAGAAAGGTACATTAAAGAGGTAATTAAATATTTAAGGATACTTACACATGAACATCATAATAAATGGGTACAATATTTGCCTGATGTAGAAAATTTTCTAAATAATGTTCCAAATACAACGACAGAAATCAGTTCAATTACTTTATGCAAACAAATAATTCCAGCTAGACCATGGAGAAGAGAACAAAGTAATGTTGAAGGAATGCAATTGTTAGATAAGGTTAGAAGAAGATTGGAAATAATTAATGACAGATATGAAAGGAAGCAGAACAAGAAAATTTTAAAACGGGTGCAATTCAAACTAGGGGATTTAGTAATTGTAAAGAAACTCAGAGTAGCAAACAGGAAAGAAAAAAAATGTGCAAAACTGTTATATGCATATGAAGGACCATATAAAATACATAAAATATTCAATAATAACAACACTTATGAATTAGTAAATGAAAGAGATGGAAGAGTAAGAGGCAGATTTCATATATCCATGATTTATCCGTATAAAATGTAAATAGAAACATGTAAATATTTTTATTTGTTCCTCACTTGTAAACATCAATTTATCAAGTCACTGTATTGACCTTGAAAATGTTTCTTAACTGGCTAGCCAGTAAATTTTTTACTGGCTAGCCAGTTATATTTTACAAGCGTGCTCATAGATAAATGATAGCGTGCAAAGCCAGAGTTGTCTTCCTTAGTATGTGTCATATTGATTAATTTAGTTGCTTGTCAGTTTGACATTTTGAATAAATGATAAATTTCTAGTTATTTACAAGTGAGGAACAAATAAAACATTCAACAATACACGCCAGGTAACCATTTTTACTGGCTCAAGGATATGACAGGCTCGCCTAACGGCTCGCCAGTCATCCCAATCCTATAGCCAGTAAAACCTGTTTTACCTGGCTTGTAATGTTAAATACTATAATATTAAGGTTGTTGTTCGTTAAATAGATTTAATGTGTTGTTTCCATAGTGAGTTGAATAAAATAAAGATTAATTGTTAATAGAATAAAATATTGAAAGTAACATGGGATACAAAACAATGTAGGAATAAAAGGGGAATGCAGAAAAGAGATTTGAACTAAAACAAGTATATTTAAATCTTTTCCTTCATTGGGGAATTGTGTTATGGTACATGATATGGACAGAGATTATAATAAAGGAATGTTGACAATTGAACGAGTAAATTTGAACAGTTACAGAAATTGAGTCTAAATAGATAAAATAAAAAATTTAACATTAATTGATGAAGATCAACTTTGATTGCATTATTCATTGGGATTCATAGAATACTGGTAGGCTGATTTGAATGCATTGAAATAAATAATTAACGAAATAAAAAAATTCAAACTAAGGTTACATCGACAATTGTGTTTGTTAAGAAAATTATGTATTGTTAGTATTATTTTAAATTAATTAAATAGTGTGCATAAATAATCGTTACTAGTATATAAAAAAAGTTGTTTATAAAACAGTTACCAAATAAGTACTCATAAAGGCAGTTGTAAGAAAATTTATGGAAAATTAAATATTAAAAATTAATGGGAATAACTGCAATAATTAGTTATTTAATATGGTATTATGAATAGTAAGATTAAAAGCAAAGAAAAACAGTTATTGAAATATTGGTAAACAAAAATAATCATCATCGATTGAAAGTGGATTTATTGCATTGAACTACAAGTGATTGGAAGTAATTTCATATTGATTATGTGAAGAATTGGATCGATACTTGGAATATTAAGTTTGAGATGTCAGCGTACCTGAAAATAATTGGACAAAGTTAATAGTTGAAAATAACAGAAGGAGAGAAACTTACCTGGACAAATAGATCGTGTGATAGCAGGATTGTGGTCTGCAGCAGTAAAAAGGACGAGGTTTTGGAGGCAGTTGAGTTGGTTGGATGTGAGCGAGTGAGCAGAATAGTGACGGGAATTGGATTGATGGGCTAAAGGTAGGAGCTGGTTGTGACGTCTGACATTGGCAGCTGCAGGAGGTTGGAGCTTGCATCAGTTCATAGGACCAAGGAAGGATTAGCTGTTGGAGGTTTTGAAGGTGTTACCTGTTCGAGAAGGCTGTTGGTGGTGAGTGTTGTGCGTAGTGAAGACGTAAGTAACAGAAACAGGTTTGTTAAAATAAGTTTAGATTGAAGTTTTGAATACTGTCAAATGTTGAAAGTAATTAACGGAAACTGAAGCAAAATTATCTAGAAAAGTCAACAAATTTTAAACGTCAAATGTAAAAGCATAGTTGTCAGTACACCTTAGTGTCAAGAGTTTGAAAAGTAAATTTTGACATTCAAAGATAAAGCTAATTTGAGGTTATAATATTTCATTGCAATATTAGATAGCATGCTAGATTCGATGAACCCAGCCCAATGAGATAAGAGGTCTTGATTATATTAAAAGTCATTAAAAATATAACAGAATTATTTTGAAGGCATAGTTTCCTTAAATAGGGGCTATAGCAATATTTAATTTTTTGTAAGAGTGGTTATTTTCGAGTCGTTTACTATAAAAGGTTTAAAGATGTTCTCGATTTTTTAAAAATATTTTAAGAATAAAAAGAATTACCCGTAAATCTGATACTGTTAAATAACAAATAAAAAACACTTAAAGTGATTTTTTTAAGAGTAATGGGTAAGGACTATTACTAGATATAACAGATATTCAGAATTCCCCCTAACATTATTACATTTGTTGACACATGTGCTCAATAATAAAGAACATGCTTTTTTATAGTAAATATCTGGATAACGAATCTGACAGCAAATTAAGTGTGCCTTTTTAATATATTTTGAGAGTAAATTTAAAGAAAGCAGCTATTTATAGAAAATTACACAAACATAACAAAGAAAGTGTTACGTTATTAGATTAAATCTATATAATTAGAATTTTTGCTTTCAATAAATTACCTATAGAAGAGCCACAAAAAATAAAATTAATAAGTTAATTCATTCGACAGATATGTGTAAAAAATCAGTTCTCCAAGGTGCTACGAAACGTTTGCAGACTTAGGTTTATAGAAACTTTTCTATTTTTTTTTTGTGATCTACACATCTTTAAATGTATGGTACTCATTTTAAAATTACCTATATTACTATTGTTTAAAGCATTTTAATAAAAAAAAAATAACTCACCCATAAAGTCTGAAGTTACAACACACGGAGCTGGTAATGATTTTAATGAAGTGGATATGGTGTCTTCGGGTATTTCTTGAGAACATCCAGGCTGAGGTACCAGAGTAGGAGACACTTCAAAGGTAGGAACTGAAAATCGAATTAATTAATTAATATTCCAAACGTTACACGTTTATAACATAAATATCTCTTAAACCGCTTATAATAGGACGCACCCATTTTACAGTTAGGTCGAATATGCATTCTTCGTCTTCAGCGGGGCGAGTTTTTGAGCTTTTCTTAGGCCTGCGTTTTTGAGTTGGAGGCGGTTCCGAATCTGAAGATGCATCCGTTACCAATGTTGAGGTATAAAGAGCTTGCTTTATATAAGATTTTGCTCGTTCTATGTCGTTTATCCCCCTTTTTTTGCACACAGTTGGATAAAATGCATATTCTCGAACTTCTAAATCTATGCATTCTATAACCACCTGCCTTTTCCGTAATTCGCTCATTTTTGGTCCAATCGGAATTTGTATTCCGTACCTGTCTCGTTCGCCCAAATTGATGGTACATAGTCCACGGTATCCTCGTTTGCCCAGAAGACGATATCCCAACTCATGGCAACAGTAGATAACAAACTAAAAATCAAAACCAGCACGTCAACGTTCTACAAGCATATGCGAAATTTAAAAAAAAACGAAAATCAGATTTTCACTAGCCTAAAAATTCTACATTTGAAATTTCCCACAACGCCGTACTTTTTAATTGCACTTGATTTTTTAGATGATATGCAAAATTGAACGCAGTTCAGACTTTTACGGGGAAAAAGATAATAGTTTGCGCCACGAAAAGGACAGTAATAGCAGTATTTCTTAAGTAGGGATTATGATGGGTATTATAATAGCTTATCTGTTTACCTGTGGTGATACGGTCATTAGCATGACCCTTCCAACTTACCTATCTCATTTCGCTAACATGTCGGAAGGTATTCCTGGTGTATAACAAAAGAAAGCACAGTGAAGAACATTAAACACATTTATTTTAGAAATCATACATTCATCAGATTATTACTTAGCACTTGGTAAATAGTTATAGCTAATTTGTTTTACATAACTAAATCTAGAAATTGCATTGCTATTATATTCTAACATTTTCTTTTCCAAATGAGCCTGCCTTTTTCTGACTTCACTTCAATTGCTTTGATACCGTTGCCGGCACTTCTGATTTTTGCATAACAATCAATTTGCGCCTCCAGCAAGGTGTCACAAAATGTAGTTATATTCGGATGTGGCGAATAAAATGTTTCATTAAATTTGGAATGAAAGGATTCACAATTAGTACTCCTCTATAAAGTTTTACTTGTTATGCCCAAATTTTTGGGAGGAAAAAGAGAATTGTTTGAAATAGATGTGTCATATAAATATGTTCTTAAATTTACAACTCTTTCATCTTGAGGCATTAAATACAGCAATTCGTTGTTAAAAAAATCCTGAACTTCGTAAGAGTCTAAAAACTGAATACCGAAAAGCACTCTTACATACTGACCAATTACACTTTCATTATTCTTGTATCCTTTTGTTAAGCCTAACGATTGATTTTTTTCGAAACCAGCTTTGGGACAAATGGAATCTACAACCTGTAACTGTAACATCAGGCCACATCTCAATACAACTTAAATGTATAGCTTGCTCGAAATCTACAACTATTTCTTTAGGCTTAAGTGTTAAATATCAAATTTCTTACACTTCTCAGACACAGTTTTGAATAAATTATAATAGGAATTAGTCTTTTTGTCAGGAAGTAGTGAAAATACTAATGGTACATAATACCCGTTTTTAAACCCAGGAATTGTTAATAGTTGTGTAAAATACCGTGAAGAATAATTAAAGGTGCCGTCCATATAGATAATGTCCACTGAACACAAGAAGTTTAAATTTGAAAAACAAGAAACTACTATTATCTCGTCACTCTCACTGTCAGACAACAAGAACGCTTCCTTTTTATTTGTTTCTAAACGCAACTTCTTAACTGTGGCAAACACTTCGTTCCGTTTTTTTGGCAATTTTTGTAAAAATCTTACGTCGGGCTTCATACATATTTTTCCTGATGCAGTGGATGTCTTCTGCGGATAGTTCGGTGCCATGATCTGCATTGTGTTTGATATTCTGACGTATGAGTTTGGCAGGTTTCTCACACAGGACCTCCATGGCGTTCCGCTTAACGGAATTGCTAATTACTTGTCTCGAAATAATGCTACCTTCATCATGGTTGTGGCCGAATTCCCCGTGAGTAACAACCCCTTGCTGTGATTCACTGGTGTATAACTTAGCGCAACATTGTTTTTAGTGCACTTCCACCTTACTGTGACATCCTTTGATGTGTGGGCTTGGAAAACTTGTAATTGCGGAACAGTAATAAGGGTTTCCCCTTTTCACTATACATACTCAAAAATGACAAACTGATACTGAATTTGCATACATTTTCTGACACTTATATATATTATGAGCTAGTCAGATAACACGGCCCGGCCCCCAACCCTCATTGGCCGAGTTGGGCACCATAATAAGGTAACTTAAGCGTAATCGGCTTAAATCTTAGTGGCGCAACACGGACATTTGGTGGCGCAACTCGGTAGTGGGATTAAAGGTCAATGTTAAAAGTGGCGCAACTCGGCAGCGCCATGCTTACATAGGCTTTACTATAGTAGTCCTACTTTCCAATATTACATAATCTAAAAAGTAGCTGAATATCAAAATTAATTTAGTTTTATGCAGCAATCGGCCTCACGGCGAATTTTTGCAGAGGGCAACACAAAGCGATGCCAAAATTTACCAATACATATGGAGTTCTCAAGAGATAAGCAACATTTGCTTGAGATAATTGTCTTCACATTCTCTGATTATATTCTATAAAAAATTACGAGTTCATATTTATTTAATTATTTCAAAATTGTGAGGTTTAATTACACTAGACAACAAACCTTCATTTTTTTATTTTTCTTTAGAAACTATGTACAATTTTTGTTTCTTTTATAGTTCTAATAATAGTAATAAAAACAAATTTATTCTCGCACGTCAGGTTTTGGAAAATAAAATTATTTGGAGTCCTACAAAAAATCCCTCTTTAAGTTTTGCATCTGATATATTGGGATTTTTTAAGGTATTGGAATCTACGCCATCTTTATCCATTGCTGTGACGACATTTTTCATCTAACCTAATTTTATGTGTGATGGCGGTAGAAATATTTTATCAGGTTGCGCTAGTGGCTTATGAAGTATATCATTTTGTCCAGGAATATACTGAGCCCTGACTGGCCAGTCTTTAACAATGTAGTTTTAATTTCTTGATCAACTGTCCCACTCACAAAGAAAACAGCAGTACTTTGTATGGTGTCAGGACAAAAAACCCCTGGACAAAAAACCCCGGACAAAAAACCCCCGGACAAAAAACCCCCCGGACAAAAAACCCCCCGGACAAAAAACCCCCGGACAAAAAACCCCCGGACAAAAACCCCCGGACAAAAAACCCACACAAAACAGAATCTAGGATAAAAAAGCCGTCGAAAAAACATTATCGTTAAATAATATTTAAAGTAAAATTTGGCGGCATTTGGGATTGTTATAAGGGCTAGAATATGGAAATTTCCAATATCCAATCGTAAACAGAAGGGAGCACAATCCTTAAATGTAGTTTAAAAATAAACCAACTGGATTAGTATATTATGGCTAAGAACTCGAATAATCCGTGTTTCACCACTTGTAGATCTCTAAACAGCAACAACATTTTTGGGAAGCGGTAGCCGTTACCTACTTTAAGCTGTATTTAGGGTTTTCCAGTAATATTCATATAATAATCCTAAAATTAGCTAGTAAGCAGAAAGCATGCTTGTAGTATGCACTAATCTTGAGCCTCCTTACCCGATTCTTAAAATTAAAACATGTTTTCTTTGCCATAAATAACCATTTCAAATTGTCCTTCTTATCTTTGTATTCAAAAAGGTAACTTAAGGTAAATTGAGTAAGGGGGTTGATGATTAAGACAAGAATGCAATTAGCAACCATTTACGTAGTAGATAAAAGAATTTTATATAGGTAATTACGTTCCTAATGTATCCCCCTCCCATAGACATGTAATCTGCAACCCTATTGGCCTTTTCCTACAAAAGTACTTAAGTAAATCCCTATAAAGCTCAAATTTTGGTTTTGTTTGTCACTTTGCTGTTGATAATGGAAGTGATACGTTCTAACAAGGATGGTGAAAAGTTGTGTTTACAAGGTTTTGTGCGGGGTTTTTTGTCCGGGGGTTTTTTGACCGGGGGGTTTTTTGTCCGGGGGTTTTTTTGTCCGGGGTTTTTTGTCCGGGGGTTTTATGTCCGGGGTTTTTTGTCCAGGGGTTTTTTTGTCCTAGACTCACTTTGTATACCCTTTTTGTAAACCGAGTAGTATTGCTACAACTTTGAGGTCTGCACTGATATGCCATTTGTACATTTTGTAATTAATTCTGTCGAGAAGACGAGTCATATTTCCATACGTTTCTTTCATGTGGATTGCGTGGCCAACGGGGATGGATGGATACACGTTTGCTATGTGAAGAAGGACAGCTTTCAGCGAAGCATCGATAAAAAGACGCCATTCTTCTGATGGTGTTGGTGACCTAATGCCAGAATCAAATCGTCTACATTATTGCAGTATGAAAGATCCTCGTCGGTTGTAAAATACTGTGAAAGCTTTTTCTGACGATTACGATACACAGAAATATGTGTGCCTGGAGCTAACAGTTTCCATCCTTGGAGTCTAGATTCTAGTATTTCTGCTTTAGTTTTTGACAAATTCAGATCTCGAATAAGGTCATTTAATTCTAAGTGATTTATTAGGTGTGGTCCGTCCTCTTGAGCTGGCAAATATTCATCATCGCTGGTCGATAAATAATAATACTGACTCGACACTTGGTTCTTGGTTCGGTAACAGCATATTCTTCACTCGAAACACCTTGGTACTTCCAAAGCTTCCGAATGAGGTACTGGACGAGTAGCAGACGGCAGACTAGCATAACTAATAGTTTTCTTGTTTTTGTTAGAAAACCCCAAAGTTTTCGTGCAGCAAAAGTAGCAATCAGTCGAATGGTCCTTTGTTCACGCCAAATCATAGGTCTTGCAAATGGCATAGCGATGTTCTTACCTTTTGACCAGCCCCTCAGAGTAACAGCACAACGTGCGCAGCAAATGCTGGGAGCCCATGGTTTGTCTTGATGTTTAATGGTTAAGCCAAAATAGTTTTTTATTAAAGGTGTAATATTCCGCTTATGCTGGTGGGTAGAGAATTTCTCCACGTACATATCTGAAGCTGCATGGATTATTTAAGCACGTGCGGGACATTATGAAATAAAAAGACGTTCAGCTATCACCAACTGATTTACATTGAATCGAAAGAGCCGTTGCAGCTCTTTATATACACGCATAGCCAGAAATCGACCAATTCTTAATTTGATTAGTTCCAGAGCAAAAATTGACGTGGTCTAATTGCTCTGACGTAGAAAACCTGCAAGGAAATGTTCAGACATGTTCACTCAATGTTCGGTAGAAACAATATTTCTTGTACTATCGTTATTATAGAAAAGTAAATTTAAAATTATGTAAAATTTAATGCGTTTGTTGAAAAAAACTATTTAAGAACATTCTTTCAGTGATGCAGCAAATTCGAAATCACATTCAGAATCAGCACGACAAAAGACATAAATTACACGTATTGATGTATAAGGAAACCAAACTGTGTTACCAGTGTTATTATTCTTACAATACAACTTCCAGAAAAGCCAAAGACACCAAAATAAAAACAAAACCAAGACGTACCCGAGAAGGATTACTAAAATCACGCAAATGTCAGATGCTAAATGTTACTGGTAAATACGTCTTACCACTTGTTCGTTCACCCCCGGTTATTTCGGAAAGTGATGATTGTAAATACCCTTTCCGTGCAAGATAGTGGCTGAGCATCTTACGGAAGTATTTCAGACGTTAATAGCCGTATAGTCTGCTGGTAGCAAAGGTCTACTAGAGATTGTTAAAGGGCTAATAGAAGTTTTATAATAATTATAGTCTGTTTGATTTTCACATATTCAGAGCCGGCTGTGAGAATTCTTTTTTAGCAGTATACATATTTAGTTACCAACCAACTTTGACATGTCACAAAAATTTGAGGTTAATTATTTTTGTCACTGTAGAATTTGACATTGACATTGTCGCAAACACATTAACTTGAATAAAAAATGAAAAAAAAATATATTAAAGGAAACGAAACAAGAAATTTATCGATGTTTTCAGAGTTAAATGAAAAAATGGTCAAACTCGCATAAAAACGGAAACTGTACGAGACTGTTAACCTTAAATTGTGGAGAAATGTGAAAGCTTGGTTTGTAAATCAATTTTTACACTAAAAAAAATCATTTTCACAGCATGCTCTGAATGATGTAGAAATTAGAGTAACTATACGTATTTCACACACCAAAATTAAAGAACAGCGAAACTGAAGATGTATTGGATGGTGGTGACTAAGGCGGGAGCGGCGATTGTGTTACTGCAGATAAATCTGCGTAAACTGGAGACTCCGGCGGTTCTATTATTGTGGCAGACGGTTTGAATTCTTTTGGAGATACAGCTGGTGGACGTACTGTGCAGCTGGTGGTATAAGCTGGTTGAATTGTAGTGGGGTAATTTGGGCGTAGTTGAAAACCGCTAAATCTTGCCCGATACTGGTTGGAATATGAAGCTATTGAAGCTGATGGTTGAAAAACAGAGTTCGGTGTTTCGAAATGTAATGCTTGTTGGATTACTTCCGTTATCTTCATGCGGGACCATAATTTTGTTTGGTGGTTAAATTTTCGAAATATGTTCTGAAGAACTTGTTCTTCAAAAGAATTCCCCTTTCGTTTCATACTTCGACAAACATAACGTAACATCTGATGTGGCCGTGGTGTCGATTTCGTTGTTTTCATCATTCTCATTTTCAATGATTTCAGCCTGTCCATCACCGATGTTTGATAAAGTTCTACAAATGAGGTTAAGTAGACCTCACGACTGCTAATATGAGTTTTATTTTTTAATTCAGTAAGTGACTTGAAGATAAACTAACAATGTGTATATACGGCCTTTCTTCCAATGTATGAAGCTGATTAAAATAAATATAACGTTTTCTTGTTTTGTGTGCACTCCCAGAAGGTCGTTTTTGTAAGCGCACTTCTCTTGTAAATGCATCTCGTAGGGACCTCCATTTTTTTAAAGTTCTCTTACTGTAAAAAATAATTGTCAGGGTTTTTGCCGCAAAGAAAATGTTGAAAATACCTTATAACAACAGTGCTATACAGTGTGTCCAATCTAAGGAGGTTGGCTAAATGTGAAAAAAAGTTGCGTAATTAAGGGACTAACAAAATGACGCCTAGAAATCCTTGATATGATTGTTTTTGAGTTATCTTAAAAAACCGAATTTTTGGATTTTTTATTCTTATAGTACGAAAAAGTAAAGTAAAATTAAATTATATTTAATTTAATTAAATCGTGTAATTAACGAAGCGGAGCTCGGGTGATTCACTAGTTTATTGATATTGTTGCCCGTTGGCCTGGCGGCTCGCATGATAGCAATATTTTTTATCATTTAGGTCTACGAGCTCGTTGCGAGAATGGAGAATATAGGCAATATAGTAATAGTAGGGGTCAGCGGTTATGCTGTTCGAACCTATTTAATAACACTGTTACTTAATCCGCAAACTCCAGCTGAAAAATATTCGTACCCGAAATGTAATAGAAAGGGCATTTGGTGTATAGAAACGACGGTTCCCAATTTTATCTGTGGGCATGCGTTGTCGTATACCATTGACGCAGGCTATATTTGTAGCTACAGCAGTACTCCACAATTGGGCAAGAATAGAAAGTGCAGAGTTGTCTCTTGATGAAGATGAAGTTCCAGTGGAGTTTGACGATATTAATGTATTACATAATCCACATGCTGTTGCTAATGCTCATGACAATACCACACAAAGACAGCTAGTACAATATGTTGTTTCAGTAGCTCCAGTTTTTCTTTATTTATTTTATTGCTCTGTGCAATTTCCAACCGTATTGCCTTCAATTCATCCAATCTTGCTTCCTCTAATTCTAACTGACGTTTTCGAAACGCATCCAAACGGGTATGAGATTTAGCATTTCCGTCAGGAGTGCTACTACGCGAACACGATGGAGTTCCTACAGGGTTAGTATTTTCGGTAGCTGAAGGACCTGGTTCATTGTCCATTGCAATTGTTGATATCAGCTTAGGTGGATTAATGGTTTTATCAGTCGCAAATATTTCTTCAAAGCGATCGTAGTACTTCCAGTTTACTCGACCACGACCAGTAACTGTTTTTTTGTTGTTATCTTTAATTTTTTTAAAAGTATTTTTCATATTTCTGAATTTTTGATGCAAATAAGCACCATCCACATTGGCATAGTTTCTTTCTCGTAATGATTTTTCAAATTTTATTCCACAACACCTTCTTTTAATTTTTGGGTTTCGAAATTCTTGGAGATGGTTACGATACTCATCTAATAGCACTAGAGTAGTACTGTCCTCCCACATGTGTTCTTGATCCTCGTTGATTTCTTCTTGTAATTGTTCCCCTTCGCCAAACTCTACTTCAAATACGGAAGGAGATGCAGGAGCTTCAATTACATCTAAAACAAACCATAATGTAATGCAAATTTATATACATTATTTTTATTTATACCTTTTGTCAACAGTTTATTTATTACACCTGAAGGTAACTTTTCAATTGAAGCTGAAAAACAAATTAAATGCAAATTTATAAGCATTAGTTTTATTTACGTATACATACCTGTTCTTTTTGGCACCAATTTGTTATTAATGATAACGTAATCATTTAAAACAATAAACTTGGGGTTACTTATGTTTCGAGTGTTTGAATTTTTATAAAAAGCACGTGAAATGACTCAGTCGGCGTTCGAAACAGGTGCAAAATTTTAGGTTAGAATACTTCGGTTACTCAAGTCAACACAGAATTTTTCTGGTGGCAATGTTAAGCAACAGTTGGAACTAACCAAAACTCAACAAGAACCGTTCAGTGGAACCAACAAGTCACCATACTCAACTGGTGTGTCACCTGAACGCGCCCATTCAGAAGAGTACTATTCGTCTTGACAATTTAACTTTTAAATTATTGAAAATGGCCAATAAAAATACTCCTTACATTAAAATTATAAATTCTCAAAGCTAGTAGTATTTGAATTGTATTTAGTTGTTAATATTTTTTAATTTCTTAATGTCAAATAGTTACAGAAAAAATTGTCGCTGAAATAAATATCGTCGAAATATTGTCACCTTTCAGGGATGTATTATACACAGTGGGTCAAAAATAGCGATACAGATTTTAAAGCCTCGTAAGTCATTAATATTTTCAAATGACCATTGTATCATCGAAAAGCTCAATGTTTATAGATGGAAGTGAAGCACTTTTGCTACAAAGTGACAATGCTAATTCATAGTTGTGCTTGGTTAAACAAAGTTATACAAAAAAAATCTATTGAAAATATGAGTATTTAAATATTGTACCGGTTTTTTGGCCCACTGTGTAGATGTTTATGCTGTAACCTTCTTTGAAAAGCAATACGGAATAACAGGACAAAAAATCGGTCTTATAATCGACGAAGAATTTCCATTTCTTGGATGCTCTCCCGATGGATTAGTGAACGACAACGCTCTAGTCGAGATTTAAGAGTTCCGAAAAAAGTGGAAATCTTTTGCCCCTAGATGCAGTTAATAAGCGGAAAATAGATTACAATACTCTAGAGAATAACAGAATTCTTCTGAAACGGAATCACAATTATTATTACCAAGTGCAAGGTTTATTGCCTATAACCAAGCGGGAACTCTGTTATTTTGTTATCTATACCATAGGAGGATTACACGTAGAAGAGAGTAAAAGGTAAATTTTAAATCACACGTACTTGAATTTTCATATATCTTTATTAATAAAAATGTGGCGTTTCGGTAATTCAAATGTTTGAATCAAAACTTCACATACCGTTTTTAATTTTTCTGTTTCATCGGTATTATTGTAAATAAACAAAGAAACAATTTTATCCTGTTGTGTTTCCAGAACTATAATATGAACTGGATTAAAAAAAATAGTTAGAAGGTGTATTTATTTTATAGTTACCGTTTGTTCTATATGTTATAGAGATGTCACTTTTTGGAAAGAAGAAATGGCAAAGAAGCTTAGCGAATTTTATATGCAATCGTTCTTACCCGAGTTAATCGACTCCAGAAGGTGTCGTCAGCAATGTATACGAGATATTTCCATTGGCTAAATTAGTCGCCCGATACTGTTAAAGAGCTTATCGCATTTTTATCCATATGACTTACTTAGTGCCAAATCTCAATTTATATTATACTATATATGTTATATTTTTGTTTTATACATTACATTTCTAGTATACATTACAATAAATTACATACATTATACGTACATGCTTTTAATTTTTACTTTACGCATTGGTTTCGATATGAAACTTTTTTTTCTGCGATCTCGTGGTATATACCTATGTTTACTATAATCCAAACATGCCTTTACCTCCACGCATTGGGTTATGTTAAAAAGTGTTTACTATAAATCAAAATTCTGTTGTTATTCCTCAACTGTGATCTGATACTAAGATAACAGTAAGTGCATCACTATTTCAGAAAAAGATGGGCTTAGTTGATAGACGTTTTCTAGAAACCAGAAAGAGAAAGCGACTTATAAGTTTCTGCCATAATGTGGTTTGCCTCTGTATTAACGACTTACAATACATCATCCTTAACATACACAAAGAAATTGTGGTGATAACAAAAGTTTAAAATGTTTATCGATATTTATTATTGCCAGTGTAAATATGTGCAGAATTAACCTTTCTTGTCAACTAGTTTTTGGAAAGTATTGATTTTTGATTAAAAATTAATATCACCAATAAACGTTCTGTTAGTAGCTGGGGCTTTTAGAGCACATGAGGACCTACAAAACCAATGGGCCATTTAGCCCACTAATCTATTTTTATATTTTAAGCAAAATCATACATTTACTTTTGAAAACACTACAAGATAAGTATCACTTTAACAGATTATGTCAATTAGCTCATAATCCCACTGCAGGTAGAAAGTTTTACCGCGGCTTGTTATATTAGTTGCCTAACCGACAACGACGTAGGCCCTAGAATAGTTAAATAAAATAATCTAAAATAATTTTTTCAGCAAAATTGCGAGGCCTAACAAAGAGATACAGTATTTCTCGATAAACTTTTTCTTTAATAATAGTTATAGAATTTGACTAGTATGTAAAATTTTTTAAAGAAGACTAGGTTTTAGAATATTTGACATGAAATAATAATAGGAAAATCGTAATAATTAATTATCTGTGTCCTTTAGATCGAATAACTTCATAAAGGTCAAATTTGATTGATTTTAAGAATTCTTTACTGCAGGGAGGCCTACTTTGAATTTATTGCTGAAGTCAAGAAATTGAAAACAAGTTTCGTCTCTTTTGGAATAATTTAGCACTGTATAATTGGTTTCGAATATGACTCCTTAGAAGCCTTTAGAAGCTCCATTTTCATTTTATGTTCTTCATCGTGCTCCATTTGCAGTTTGCGAAGTTCATTAAGCTCTTCCTCATGAGCTGCTCTGGCAAGTAAAACCTCCATTTCCTTTTTTGCAAGCTCCACCTGCACTGCAAGTAATTTCTTCCGCTCATCTGCCAAGTTGTCATATTTTGCATTGAGGACGTCCTTCTTTGATAGGTCTCGGTGAGGCTGCTTCCGAAGGACCAGCGACTTCCTGATATGCAGCGAGGCTGGCGTCCAAGCATCCAATTTTATCGAGGTGGAATTAGCTAATAAACAAACATTCTATAAACGAGTGCGCGGATGCAAGTTATCTTTTGTACTGCTACCACCTGCATCTATAAAAATTAAAAAAAAAATGATCAGTCACAAATGCTTTAACAACTTACTCGATACGTATTCTCTTTCTGTTCACTCAATTCTCGTAACTGCTTGTGCAATACATCCACTGTTTTTTCACTTCATCTCTGCTCTGCTGCAATATCTCAATTTCAATCACATGTTCTTGTATCTTGTCTCGCAAGAAACTGTTTTCCTCTTCAAGGAGGAACTCAACTATCGGTTTGTCTTGTTTTCCTGTCATTCCCGATTTATTTCAGGGTTGTTCCCAGAGGTCGTGATATCTGCTAATAAATTATGTACCAAAAAGTGGTTTTGTAAGTCGTAATACGGCCTGTGTAGGTTTATTGAATCTCTCTTCATCGTCTAATAGTCCGTTTCTGGCATCAGTGCAGCACATAATCTTTATCCCATATTTCACGGGCTTATTCGGGATATACATTTTGAAACTACATCGACCTCTAAATCCCACAAGCATTTCATCGATGCAGGCTGATTTGCCTGTGGTATAACAAGTCTGACAGCTTTTGATAAACATATCGAAAATTTCTGACACTGGAGCGGCTGGGTATACTGCTTTCCTCATATCCCTGGTTTCTGGATTGTCAAACCTCAAACATGTTAAAAGAAAAAAGCACATCTTTCTTTTGACATAATGTACCTTATAATCTCCCTCTTCCATTAGTGGCAAATATTGTATTTAGGTTTTCATTATTAGATTTGAACACTGATGTAAATGCTAATAATCCCATGAAAGCGTAAAATTCAGTCGTGTCAAGATCCCTAAGCGTTGTAGTATTTTGTTTTTTATATTTAGCTCTCTTCCTATTCTAACATTCGTCCATTTTACAACCATTTCACAAATATCATCACTAAACAAAAGCTTCGAAACTTTAAAGGGGCCAATAGGATCTCGAATATTTGCAGCTGTCTTACGTAAACCAGGTAACTGTAGAACTATATTGTGTTGTGGTCGTCGCCCTCTGTTGGAGGTTGCAGGTTCTTTGAACCATTTGAACCTGTTTTTTCCATAGTAATAATTTGACTGTCGTACACATTCTTCATTTTCATTTTCTACACTCTTCGCTGTCACTTCTTTTGCTCTCAGGCTCTTCAGTATCCATGTTCTCATCACCTGTAACAAAACACATCTAAACAAAATTTCATAATATTTGGAAATATTTATTACCTTCAAACTCGGATTCTGAGTCATAATCGCTCTCTATAGCAAAATTCTCACCACATTCTGACTCTACGTCGCTATTGTCGCTGCCAGCCTCTTCAAACTACTTTAGAAGGATATCGTCGTAATTTGGGTCGCCATACTTCACCCGCCACCCGCTTTGAGCTACTGGGTCCTTCATCCATTGTCCACAAATAAAGAAAAAAACTAACGTTAACACTGTGAGCCCGTCTTGCAGACGGCACCGACAGTTAGAATTCAAATATGTCGAGAACCACTCACTTCCGAAAATCACTTTACCTGCCTCTACTCTGTAACGATGCGTACTGAAATTACATGATCGGCTGACGCTTAGAAGCGCGGGGGTGGGGAGATATTCTAGACCCACCCATGCGATACCGTCTATGAGACGGTGTGTTAGTACAGGTGGGTCACGGGAGCGGGAAGTTATGTTCTCAGGTCCTACTATATACACTGAGTTTATTGCTGACATGACCCTGGTCACCATCTTTCTGGCCTGAGACTCGTCCCAGTTTCGTCAAGTGCCTTCAAATGCGTGGTTCACGGTTCCAGCCCAAAAGCGGGAGGTCAAAAACGAAGCTATGTAGGGGATCGTGAACCTATGTTGTAACGTTGTTGATGATATGGGGATGGCCGTCCATTTTATGTCAGCCGTGTTGTATGAAAATCTGTCCTCAACTGTTATGGCTGGGTATTTATCTAACATAAAATTTGGGAAGTCAGTCATTGTCACCGCGACCATCCTGGATTCAGGGGTGTACGTGCCCTGCTGACGAATTTCTACGCCTAGGTATCTGTCCATTTTCCAACCCCGTATTATCCGTGAATTAATAATCTCAGTTTTGTAATTGTCCTCTATCAGGGACATGGCCAAGGCAGACACCCTAACCAGTGGTGCCACATTCATGACTGATTTGGACCCACTCATTAAGTATTTAGTTAATGAGACGAGGGATACTGAGTCATAGCTCCTAGGGTTCCCGTGGCTGCTGGATCCGACAACCTCTGTGCTAGGGATGTGAACATTGGACTATATGGGATGGGGAGGTTCTTTTCGGCCTCTGATGGTAAGGTCGAAACAGAACAGCTCTTGAAGGGAGAGTGTCACTGAACCAGCATGCAAGGCCCTTCCCCTTACTAGGAGCTGCACCACTTGAAGTTCCGGGTGAAGTTGAATCGGTCACTGTTTCGGGAGATGTTTTCCCGCTAGATGTTGTTAGCGTGCTGTCCCCCGCTATTAAGAGTGTGACAGTGGTGCCCATCGGCACTTCCCACGCGTAATATATCCCCAGCCACAATGGTCTTTGTCAACAGATCAGTAGTCCTAAAGTCCGGATAATGATGGAAGATGGTTTTGGGACATGTCCTGAAAGAATGCTCAACATATGAAGTAAGTTCGCCTCCAACCCTGCGAACAATGTGATACCCTCCAACCTCAGAGGGCTCAACAACATATCCCTCAGGGATAGAGTAATCAATCACCGGGGAGTCACTAACATGTTGTTTGACCCTTGCATCCCAGTGCGGTGTTCTAGTGTATATATGCTGAACGTGCTCATCGTATGAACTCAAGGTCATATCGTCCCCAGCATATTCCGAATGCTTTCCACCAACAACTTTAGGGTTAACACACAACGACTGTTTTTTTTTCTTCTTGCTTCCAAAAGCACGTCTGGCTACAACAATTCACGTCTGAAACGGATCGATAAGAAACACGTGCTTGTCTGGCACGCAGACTGTTCCAGAAACAGATCGATACACCGGATTGTGGGCCGCTTAAATCAACTGACAGCAGGCACAAAATTCGAAATACTTATATACAGGCGGAATCTTAAATTCGGGGTCAAGAAAATAACGCAAATTAGCCGTAGGTTCCGAAAAATTTAAAATATCCTCACAAACTGCTTCTTCATAATTCGCATAAAATCCCAATGATAACAGATTCAAAGGCACTCTAAAACAGTATTTTCTGTTCAATAGTGATGCCAATCCCACTTGTAACGGAGAAATAAAAGATCTCGGTGGAGCTGCTGCTATAATAGCATGGGCAATCGAAACTATTTTTGGGGTCCAATGTGCTCGATTTCCTTTTTATTTTTTTAAAATAATAGCTTCTAATACAATTCTCAGGCTCTCAGGTATATCGGTCTCAATATTCATTAAATAATTTTGGGGTGATGGATAATTTTCCGTCTCGTAAACTTGTGACCGCATATCTTCAATGATTATACTCACAGTTTCACGTACGACTCTTCGTCGTTTTTCATGGGTATTTGTATCTCGTCTTGAATAAAATTAATCGGGGAGAATTTTTTGTCCTGTATTTCGTAAACAGATGATGGGATCTTTTTTTATGTTAGATGTTATAATAATTTCATCACCGTATTGTGCCAACAATTTCATTTTTATCGTTTTTTCATTTGGAATTTCACCGCCATACATTCGTACGATATTCCGCAAAGTAAATTGGCATTCGTCTCGCCTTTCTTTAATGATAGTAGATATAAAATCATAGATTTCGGGAGCTTCGGAATGGCCCGCAGATTTCTCGGATGTTACTGGTTTTTGAAATTTTCTTCAAATACAATCGCTGATACCTACCTTCAGCTGCAACGAGGTCAATTACATTTTCGATGCGTTTCCTCCCCATTCATCCTTTCGCTGTTTTCCAGTAGTCAGAATAGTATCTCTGACGGACAAAGTCGAAATAATAATTACTAAATCGCGATTTTCAACTGGTTTCGTCATCTCTTTTTGAATGTACCCTTCTGAAGCATCGTTAACACAAAACAAGCGTTTATTTTTTAAAACGAAGCTTGGGCTCGCCGAGATTGACTTGTACTGTCTAATAATTTTACTGCTGCAACAATTCGCTGTTCTTGGTTTTATGATTTCCTACACAAATCATGCATTGTTTTTACCGGAGTTTGTCTTTATTGTCTTTCCGTTTAATATTGGATGCGAGACATGTTTGTATCCCTCGTTCTTGAACCACGACTGTTTGAGCACTTTCTAAATCTTTTTCACACAAAAAACACTACTTTGTAATACCAATTTTTATTAAAGTACTAATACACACGTTGCCTCCGTCTATTCGGTACTGAACAGACCTGCCACGCTTGACATGCAAATTCTCGTGTGGAGTACGGAATATCTCTTCTCGGACGTTTCTGTTACAATACTTACGCAATACAATAAAATGCTGTATCAGTAATAAAAAGTTGCAAATTCTAATTATATCTATTGAGCACAGATTAAATCAACATTAAATCAAATCTTTATGACCTGAAAGCGACGTGAAGACGGGCCAGGTATAAACTATCGGCAGCTGCAGAATCTTGTTTTTCATAATAAAAACTGAAAAGTCATGCCGGTTTCACAGGAGCTCGCGTAGTGCATAGCAATATGCGGCAAGTCGCACGATAATTTGCGTTGTGCGGCTGTACTGTCTAGGGCTGGGCGATATAGCGATATATCGATATTATTTCCATATCGATATATGGAAATATCGGATATCGATATATCGAATATCGATATATCGAATATCGAAATATCGAATATCGATATTTATCTAATATCGCTATTTATCGCTATCCCCATAATTATTGATATCGCCATAATTATTGATATCTCCATATTATCGATAAATACATATATATCGAGATTTATGGAATAACTGTTTAAATTAGTGGTTTCCACTTGTCCAATCCAACTGTTGTCAGAAACTGGTCACCATGTAAATGTTCACATGGGTTTACGATAACTTTTTGTATGTATACGGTATACCATGTATCTGCACATATACAACACACGCTTAATTTGAAGTTCCATTAACTCAATTTGTTTTAATAATCCTAATAATAATACTTCATGGTCTAAAATGATCTACTATGTTATTTTACATATTGACCTATTGTATCCACGCAGAACAAGATTTTACATTCATAGATTGTCTCTTCAAAAATCGATATAAATATGGGCGCACTAAAAACGACGTTTCTGTTAACTATTAGGTAGTCTTTAAAACATTCGAGTGCTGTATAACCATTGTCGAACATAATTTTTGCGTTACTACTATTCATCTAAACTGAATTTTGCTATTCAGAAACTAAAGTTATAATTACGCATTGATTATGGTGTACAGTTGTTCAAACATGCACTTCTCATGTTACAGTAAAATAAATACCTAATATTTCTTAATGCTTTACTTTTGTAACACATAATTAGCAAGATAGAAATATACCTACTTTAATTATACAAATTGTTTAAAACAAATTCTAATAAGTACAATTTATGTGAAAAAAAACTGCAATACAATATAATAACATTGATAAAAATATAAAGTGTATTTGTACTCCGTAAGTCCGTATTCTGAATTTAACACGTATTGCATTTTGCAACTTTTAAATAATATTGTGCAAGTCTGCAGATTTAAATTGCCTGAATGAATCCTTTTCGGGCGTTTCTTTTGTTTATGCTACTCTTATTTCACATCGGGGAATTACTATTCGACATATTTGATAGTCAGCACTAGGGCTGGGCGATATATCGAATATCGATATATCGAATATCGATATATAGAAATATCGAATATCGATGTTTATCGAATATCGATATTTATCGAATATCGTTATATCGAAATATCGAATATGGAAATATCTGATATCGATATTTATCGCCATCCCCATAATTATTGATATTGCCATAATTATCGATATCTCCTTATTATTGATAAATACATATACATCGAGATTTATGGAATAGCTGTTAAATTAGTACCTAGTTTCCACTTGTCTAATCCAACTTTTGTCAGAAACTGGTCACCATGTAAATGTTCATATTGGTTTACGGTAACTTTTTGTATGTATACGGTATACCATGTGTCTGCACATGTACAACACACGCTTAATTTGAAGTGCCATAAATTCTATTTGTTTTAATAATCCTAATAATAATACGTCATGATCTAAGATGATCTACTATGTTATTTTACATATTTACCTATTGTATTCACGCAGAACAAGATTTTATACTCCTAAATTGTCTTTTCAAAAATCGATATAAATATGGGTGAACTACAAACGATGTTTTTGTTAACTATTAGGTAATCTTTATAACATTCAAGTGCTGTATAACCATTTTCGAACCAAATTTTTTGCGTTGCCACTATTCATCTATACTGAATTTGGCTACCTATTCAAAAACTAAAGTTATAATTACGCATTGATTGTAGTGTACAGTTGTGCACACATACACATTTCATTGTTACAGTAAAATAAATACCTAATATTTATTAATGCTTTATTATTGTAACACATATAATTAGTAAGATAGAAATATACTTTAATTATACACATTTTTAACATATATTTTAAGAAGTACAATTTATTTCCCTAAAAGATAATGCAATACAATATAATAACATTGATAACAATATAAGGTGTATTCGTACTCCGTCAGTCCGTACTCCGAATTTAAAATGTATTGCATTTTGCAACTTTCAGATAAGGAGTTCTTGTAAAGTACCTAAATTTAAAAATATTCTGCAAGTCTGCAGATTTAGTTTGCGTGGACAAATCCTTTTCGGGCGTTTCTTTTGTTTGTGCTACACTTATTTCACATCGGGGAATTACTATTCTACATAATATTTGATAGTCAGCACTCAGCAGTAGGGCTGGGCGATATATCGATAAATATCGATATTATTTCCATATCGATATATCGATATTTGGAAATATCGATATATCGAATATCGAAATATCGAATACCGATATTTATGGATATATCCATATTTTTAGGATATTTATCGATATATTGACAAATATCGATATGTCGATATATCGATATAATTCTGATATCGAATATCGATATGTGAATTTTAATATCGCCCACCCCTAGTACTGTCTAAGGTATGGCTCAAACAAGGAAAATGTAAGTAAATTTTTTGTAGAGAATTTAATATGGAACAAATTTAAAAAACATTGTAGTTGTAATTTTTGTTCCCGAGATATTAACAAAAAAACATAAAAAGTCATTTAAATTTGTTTAAACAAATTATGCCGTCAATATTTCTCAGTTAGTTTTTATGAATTTCATATCTACATATGTCCGAAGCGAATAAAAACGTTTTTGCATGGTCCAAATTTTGTCTTCAATTAACTTATTTTCATGCTCTGACGTCTGGACTATAATGTCTGCTTCCAAGTTCTCGTTTATACATCCTCGGCATGAATAAAACGAGTCCATAACAAGCAAAACGTTAAATTAACTACGGTCCATGAGCCAAAGTAACCCCAAAACAGAAGGACAGTTCGCCATTTCCAATACTTTTCGGAATAACTCAGAATCGAAACAGAATTGTCATTTGCGGTGTTTATACATTCATTGGTGAATAATATAGATTAAACAAATACACTTACCGAAATGTTTGTGGTTTCTGTAATGACGATACACATCAAAGTTTACGTTATTTTCAATGCGCCACCCTAACTAAACAAATTAGAACGTGTTGCTCGGTATTGGTAAACAAAATAACACGTTTGGCGGTGTCTGTAGTTATGCAGATACCAACCACTCATGCAGTATTCGCTCTGATGCTACAAGTTTGAGGTGAGGTATAAAAATTAATAAATTTTAATATGTAGTAGATTAAAGTATTCCTGGTATAAGAGCTCCTTATTCAATCCAATTTTAGTAAATATTACATTTGAATGCTCTAGTATCAAAACCTCTTAAATCCACTTTAGTAAAATGTTCAGAAATCACTAAAAACGGTTTAACTAACTTCTGGCAGTAACTCCTTAATGAATTTTGTTTTGGTGAATTGTTTACAGTACCTGGTCAATAAATTGCAACAAACACAACATATTTCGTTATAATAAACCCACAATTTTGAAAATAATTGTGGAGTTAGTGGCGTTTGAAACCAACTGTTAGATTTAATGGAATTTGAAATTGGATAAAGTGGATTTAGTGGGGTTTGCCTCGAAACAAAAATTTAAAAAAAGGCGTCAAAGAAACACAAAACTTTTATTAAGAAAAGTAAACAAAGCAATCATGTAAATTAAAAACGAATAGGTACAATTATCATTAAACTATTAGGTCTGGAACATCTTCGACCATTTCACACTGATCATTAATTTCCGGTTCGTCATCTTCCTCATTATTTTGCTCAACTACATTACCTTCAAGGTACTGCTCTAAAACTTATTTGTAATAATCCAATTTTGCTACATCTTTCCATTCCGCTCCATAATGTTTTGTTAGGAGCTATGCCACATCTTCAAGCTTTTGATTTTTTGGCGGTTTTCGGTTTGTACTGGAACTGGATTTAGTGCATTCAAACATTTTCCCCGTTTGCATAACGATTTATATGTCCCCAGGTGGGACTTGTAACTTTGGTCTCCTCTTATGCTTACAGTGTTACTCTTTCCTCGCTTCAAAATATACCTTTTGGACATATTAAATTTAAAATGCAATTGTCCGGTGGTTTTAAAAATTCTTCAGTTGCAGATTTCCAGTCCATAACAGGCACATCTTTGCCTAGTTCAATTACGGTTCCGTGTTGCTTAAATATCTCAAGGTATTCATTAGGTTCTACTATTTGCTCCTTTCTTCTTATCACTTTCAATGCAAGCGAATAGTCGGTCTGGAGGAATATATGAATGGCAACAACCGGAAAGACCAATTCCATTTCTTGAACTGACGAAGTACTTAACCAATTTAGGCCCATTGCTATCATTGTGGTATTCTTATTCTGGCCTCCGCAGCCGTCAGCCACAAGTCGTAGTGTTGTAATACAATCGAGATTGCTATTGTTTAACGCAAAGAAAACTGCGCTTGCTATCTCGTTGGATCCCTTGGGATATTTTTCTTCTGTTCACGCAAAAATTCGCACATTTTCTGGTGTTAATGAAGCATGACAATCCCCTGTGACTGCTGTAAAGTTATAGATGTATAGTTGCCTACTATAATACACACTTTGGTCGGGTATTTTTGGTAGAGTGTGGTTCTTCTGACAATCAAAACTTATGGTTAGTAAATCGTCTCTTTTCTCCCTTAATGCTGCAAAAAAGGCTTTCGCCCTGAGTTTGTGTATTCGAAGTTCGGTTAGGAGTTTTTGTTTGTTAGAAGCATCTTTTTCATCTTTCAGTTTCTCTCCAAGTTCCAAACATTTTGAACAAACATCTGTCCGTGGAGAGCCAAAACCTATATTGAAGTAAGTATTAAAAATCGTACGGAAATAGCTCTCTTTTACTTGAACTGCAGGAGCAGCTTCTGCTTTATACATTTTATATAATATCCGAATATTGAGTTCACTGGGTAAGTACACCCCACAAGCCGTTTTGCTGCGGCAGTAATGGGACTCGACTGCTTTGAACTTTTTTATAAATTTAATAACTGCTTCTTTCCTGTCTTGAAACATTGCTTCTTTTCTATTTCCACCTCGAGCTTCTTTTGCCATACTACGACTTGCAAAATGTTGGTTTAAGACACCCTTGACTCTATCTAGGCCAATGCAGAGTACTTTTACAAAAGCTTGAAGACAGACCGGTACCTCTTGATAATTGCATTTGGTAATAAAATATTTACTAGAGAATTTTCGACTGGATTTGCCTTTGATGTTTCGGCGACGAGTGGGTATTGCAATTTGGGAGTACTTCATAGTAAAGTTGTCTTGGTTAACCTTAGTTTGATTTTTATAAAAGTTACTGTGAAACTGTTTAACATCCATCATAGTTAACGTGCTGCATTTCTATGATTTGGTATAATGTTTGCATTTCGGGTATTGTGGTAAATCTGAAGCTACATACCTATAAATTAAAAAAGGATCACTCAAAATCTTTATTAAAAATGATGAACATCATGGATCATTACCGACTGGACTGTTGTACATTCCTTTTCCAAAGATCTGGGTTACGCTTTCGCTTTCTAGCTTTATCTGGACTTACAACTTCAATTTTTTGTCCAATATCCGACAATATTTTATTTTACTCACACTCACTAAAGCATTAACATTGAAAACCACAACACAATTGGCACAAGTAGCTGCTCTCAGAACAATGGTAGGTCACACTGCATAAAACCTTCTACAGCACTGCCGTCACATGTTCACGTTAGCGTTGTCTGATTGGCTATTGTGGATTTAGGGGGTTTAAAAGTAAACTCAAATGGATTTAGTGGCGTTTTGAATCTGAAGCCAATTTTTAAAGTACATTTTACAAGGGATTTGGTGGGTTTTGCAACTATTCGAATATCCACATCCGTAGGCCATTTTATGAAGAAAATTTTGGCGTATCTAACTCATTTTACACCAAAAGTGGATTTAAGGGGTTTTGATACTAGAGGATTCATTTATACTAATAATAAATTACATTAGTGCCCAAATCTTTTATTGTGTTGTCGTCTCCTTTCTTGCCGCAGGTCTTTCTGGATTGGTGATCATTAGCATTTTTGTTGTTTTTGGGTAACCATGCTTTAGCATATTGTTCGGAATGCAATGCACTCAAAGGTAGCCCATTATTTTTTAATGTCATCAAGTTACGTATGTTTTGAACCAATATTGCTGATCGCAATTTTGTGTTTATTAGATTCATCGCGGAAAATTCTCTGTCGCATTCTGCCGTACTCCATGGAAACGTTTTTACCAGTCTGTGCATCTTTTGTAAATCTTCTGGAAAGGTATTATTGGAATCGTCAGGATCGACATATTTCATTATTCCATTAATTGCTTTTCTTCTATCTAAACAAAATCTCGTACATAATCTCTTTATTTCACTCTCACCATATCCGAGAGATGGATTATCTGGCCAAGACGACTTTTATATCTGGACATCCACCAGTATAGAACGTTCGTTACTGATGAGCCTAGTTTTCATATTGTCTACTAAACTTTGTAGAAACTGCCCAAGTAGCACACTAAAGTTGGGCCAATATTGGCTCTGTTATATTGATAATATCTTTGAAATGTAACGCTTTTTTATAGTGGATATATATTGGCTACCAAGGTTTAACCAATATGTAAAGTCTAGTAAGGGGACATATCTGCATAGTTTATTGGTCCCTTGTTGGTCACTCTTGTTGGTTACATATTGGCAGCCAAGGTTTAGCCAATATGTGAAATCTAGTAAAGTAAGATATCTGGTCACTCTTGTTGGTTATATATTGACAACCAACACATATCCAACATCAAATACTAACGTTGGCCGCTTATTGTATAACAGCCATGATCCAATCTTGGCTATAAATATTTATTAGTTATTGGTTGGCATTACATTCCCAATATAAAATGTTATTGTTGGGTACTTATTGGCCGTTAATATTGGTGCATTCTTTTCTGCTTAGATTTCCCATATGAGTGTGTCACGGGAAATGCAAACCATTGGTATTTCGAGAACTAAAAATAGCTACGAAGTCAGTTAAATTAGCAAATTTTACAATTGTAATTAAAACAATTTAGAGATATTTTTAAAAATATTTTTGTTATTTTTAGAACATCATGTATATTTTTGCGTATTTAGTAAATTTCCTATAAAAAGGTAATAAGGGCGACCAACCAATTTGAAAATAAAAAATGTGTAAGCAATTTTCTACAGTGTTATAGGATATAAAAATTGTGCATTATTCAATAATTATTGCTGTTATTATTAATTTAGAAAATTGCTTATAACGTTTTTATTTTCAAGTTTAGGCTAGTAGTAGTACATTTGAACTTTTTTTTATAAACAATTTAATTTTATATCGAAATATGCAAAAATACTATCTTTAGGAATATCTCGAGAACTAACATTCAGTTGCTTTTTTTTAATTGCAGCATCGTAATCAGCCCAAAAAAAATACATTTGTTGCTCATTTAACCGACTTCGTAGCTCTTCTAGTTTTCGAAATACCAACAGTGTACGTGCATCTCCCGTGCCACACCCTATAAGGGCGATTAAGAATTACGCAATGTATAATGTTACAAAGTTATATAAAATAATATTCTTATAAATTTTGCATATTTAATTTTAGTTTGTCGATCCTAAATTTTTTATACGTTTAGATACCTTTTTTAATAAGAGTAAACTTTTACGTCTTTGAGTTCAGCATTTGCTGTTTCTCCTTCTTGCAGTTTTTTTATGTGGTTAGATAGTTAGTTTTTGAATGAAATTCTTTTGAGGCTTTAAAAGGTTTATTTAGAATTACACAATTACATAACGCCTTGTAACTGTTATATGTAAACTACCAAAAATACAAATAATGATTGGATAAACATTTATTTTGAAAATATCAGATATCAAAAAAGAAATGTACGAACTATAAATGGTTTTCAACCTCTGCGTTTGTGGTTTTCCTCCTTTTCTTCCTCCAATTGCGAAAAATCCTTTGCGGTACACAAAAAAATTTCCACCTTCCTACAAATTCGGTATTCGTAATAGTAGTTGGAAATCGTTTACGAATAATTGCTTGTGTAAATGGAATTTTTTTTTAATTCATGTTGTTACTTAAATAGAAAAACACCTGCAACATTTGCAAACTTTCTGTAAAATGTATTCTGTAAGTTGTGTAGATCAAAGTTAACTACTACTGCTATTAGTATATTGAAATTTATTTTTACAATTTTGAATGGTACAACTATAATACAGCCAATTTTATTTTTGATCTCTGTCGTGAGCTGATCAATAATGAAAGATATAACTTTTAAGAAATACCGGATCGATATAAATCTTACTTTTTAGCGCAGAGCAAATCTTGAAGTCGCCGAAAGATTCTTTTTTCTGGCATCCTCTTTTCTTGCCATGCGCGAGTACTGTATGGCCACATCAGATGTTACAAGCTTCTTCATACATGCGTATACTGCAGTGTTCTGATTTTCGCCCGCCACTAAATAAAGAATGTCAACTTAAAACTAACACTTTGTCATTAACAACAAATTTTTAATTGGTAGATGATTAACTTACTAATAAATTAAACGATTCTTCTTTTTCTACCATAATTTCTACAGCTTGAAATTCTTCCTTGCTTTTAGCGGAAAGAGACACTTTTTCGTCGTCGTTTGCAACTCGGACCGATAAACGCCGCCACCGACCTGCATTCGTTGGTTTCGCAAAATGTTTGTCTCCAGCCGTTCAAAACTTCTTTTTAATTCGGAAATTTCATAGGTCAATCCTGATATTATTTTTACCAGATATTTTTCAGAATCTAAAAAAATTATGTATTTATATATGTATATACGGCCCATAGTCTTAAAAACTAGTACTCTACTCCTCTGTTTAGATTTTTGCATTGATTGTAAAGAACTGGAACTACTTTGTGAGGCGGAGGTTTCTTCAAAAGTGTTTGTGATGTAATCATCCGGTGGCGAATAATTTGAACACCCCTATAACTTATGGGGTTTAGCAAAACAGATTCAACGGATTTTGAAAAATGCGGTTCAATACTTTTTGTGGTTGGGCTACTGACAGTTTTGACGAGAATTTTTTGTAAATGTTCTTCCATTTTCTATATTGCGCACTCGAAGGCCAGACATCTTCATCTATGAATTATGCATAAAGTGGCAATAATAAATATACTATATATTAGTTTATACTTACTTGTAATAATACGCTGTTGAGACTTGACACAATTTCAGTTAAAACACTTAAGTAACTAATGATCTAAACTAATTAACTTATATTAAACTATTAAAGAACCCTTAACTAACTAACTAACTAGCTTAAACCGTACTAAACCAAGAAAATGATATTAAACATTGCTCAACTGAACTTTTTGGTTTAACTGATACTGAATCATCTAACTATAGTGTCGCTAACTAAAAGAAACTCGCTACCCTAACTCCATTATCAGTAAAGTGAAAGCGCAGGTAACAATATATGTACCCTTTCCTGCAAAAGGATTATCTAACGGTGGCGTCGGCAGTAGAGTGCTGTTACAGAGTCTAAGAAACATTTGCAACTAAACAAAAATACAAATTCACTTGTTTGCTAAAATTTCTTGGATTTTATTAAGGTGTTTTTTACTAGTCATTTTTATAAAGTTCTATTCGTAAATTCAATGCCGCCCGTTTTTATGCAACCCAATTTTTATGAGGATGCTGTGAAGCTCATATTATATTATAGGGTTTTTTCAGTGGCACTTGTTTCCAATGGACTTTTTTCGAAGACTTTTCTATTTGATTTTTTTTCCAGGAACTGTTTTCCAGATTTTTGTTCAGAGAACAATTTTCCGGATACAATTTCCTAGATTCTCTGAATATCTTGATTTAAAAATCTGTTCTAGTAATGTCATGGTACCTTATACCAGTACAATATAATAAAACAAAAATTACAGTCGTTTTATTCTTCTTAACATGGAATTTCGGCTTAGATCGCTTAGTATTTGTATATGAACACCCAGCATTTTCTGGCTTAATGTGCCTTGCACCTTGTGAAGTCGAGCAAAAACCCGCGCGATGGTCATGCTCTTTGGTGGCTCGTGTTGTTTGAGTATCTTGAGAACGAGGATACTTAGCAGATTTGGCCGTTTTGCTGTTTGTGCATCCATATTCACTAACGTTTCGCAAGACTTTGCAGCTTGCATCATCAGAGTGAAAGTCGCGACGTAATGTAATATACCTTGATAATTGTTTCCTATTTCTCCATTTTCAATATCAACATTAATATCATTTACTTCAATGTTATTTTGAATAAAATGTTATGTAGTACACAGCAAGAATAAATAATTTTTGCAGCTTGACCGGGCTGTAATGGAGCACACGATGTTTTAGCAGGCAACGAAATCGAGCCTTTCAATACACCATTGCATCTTTCGATAACATTCCTGACTCGTACATGTGCTATCATAGCGAGCTTCAGGAGTACCTTCGCAGCTCCTTCTATTGGAGTTAGTAGCCATTTGCAATGGATACCCTGAATCACCTACAACAAACAAATTAAAGTAAAATAGGTATAATTACACATTACATTCCTACTTACCCAATAACCAAGTACTACGTTAATTTCTGTTTTGCAAATGTTGTAACACTTGTGACATCGTCCATATTGCAGAGTCATGTGTGAAACCAGGATATCTCTCATTGCAATTTCCAGTTTGGAGTTGCATATGTAAAGAAAAAGAATATTTTACTAGCCTGTTCTCTAATATGTATATTACATTCTCTACTTACAATTTGGACATTAATATTGTGGTATCCTTTGCGATTTAAATATGCAAAGCCTGGATGTTCGGGGTGTTCCAAAGGTGGTGCTATAATGGCCACATGTGTGCAATCAATGCAGCCAATTATTCCAGGAAAATTATACTCCTCCAAAAACCTATTACATATATACCTATATATCTCATTTAGTTAAGTTTTAAAATATCCTACGTACTGTCTTTTAACTTGTAACTTTTCATCATTATTGGCAGGGAATTTAATGTACTGTCCTGCCAAATGAGTTGCCATAACATCACTTATGGCTGTTATACAACGACTTACAGTCGTTTGACTTAAAGCCAGTGAATAATCTTGCCCTACACTTTTTTGGTAGCTACTATGGCCATAGAAATGCAAGGCACATAATACCTAAAAAAGTAAAGTTTTCTTTACACTTATTTAACTTGTAGATACTAATACTGACCTTAATATAATCTGGAACCGCAGTAGTTCTTTGTGGTTCTATCAAAAACACGATAATCTCTTCAATTAGATTGATAGCTAAATGTATTGGTAATCGATATAATTTAATAAATAATCCTTCTGGAATTTCAAACGGATTACTCCTATCTCTTATGGAACGTCGTTCCAACTGAAACAGCTGCCTGCAAAATCAAATTAATTAAAACAAAGCTCGTACAGGTTCACAATTTGTGTAGCACTATATTGTAGTAGCTCCAGAGTGCTGTGCCTAATTTCTTTGCTATACACTTCCTTACGGTGCTATTTAGTTTAACTCATGTAATTAAATCAAAGACTATATAAACTTGTATGGCATTATTTTTGTTTAGATAAATCAATGTATGCCATTTTATTAAAGTTTTTATTTTAGTTTGTTGGTCTTTTGCTAGCTCTATGAGAACAAAGACTATTAACTCAGTTTAGGTTCTTGCATTGACAATTCGTTATTTGTGATAGTTGATTAGTACAATGAAATTATATAGAAATCTTATGACATTTATCCAACTGTCAAAGTCAAATAATTCATGAAAGTGAAATGTCAACCAAATGATATCTGTTACACCTATTGTTATTTCATATGTCTATTAATGTAAGTAGTTCTTTCTAATATGTAATTCATTCACTATTACGAACTTATTGTTTTATTTACATATAGGTACTTGTCACAAATTCCACTTAATACGTCAGCTCAATGCTCCGGTCCAGTTCTCGTACAAGCTGCCTCTACTGCACCGACTGAACTGCTAAGTAAATAAACTCATTTCAACCCTCATAACTGTACCTGTAACTATTTTATTCCATTTTAGTTCCATAAATGTTCTCAACTGTGCGACTGAATATGTAGCAGGAATGACGACCTACAGCTACGGAAAAAGCTCCAACTGCTGAGATATCCTTCACACTGCGGGACTGATCCAATTCAACTTCAGCTGCATATGCTGATCACTTCCTGTATGGTTCCAATTCAGACACAACTACTGCAAACAATTCCAGTCTACCAGAATGGTCCTCCTTGTAACGGCTACTATGGCACTGGCTATCCAAAAACTGCTCTCGCTCTTAATCCAATCCAATTATTATAGGACAATTCAGACGTCACAGAACATTAATGCCACCCAAGTCAACTTCAAAGCAGCTACAGAAATCCACCTGATTACAAGCTCGTCACAGTCTATATACAAAACAGTCATGGCACTTCGATGTTCGTGTCCCCCAAAATTTCTGCGCATATGCTAGGAGTCGCTCGCGGAGGTGGGAGTTACCAAAGCGCGTTCAACCTGCGAGTTATGAATTTGAATAGCCGTGCGCCAACTGTAGTGTCTTTAAGATTTAGACTGTGTTGTAGGAATGCGGGATGATAATTGGTTAGTCTTCACATATTTTAAATACATTAATATAATGTCAGCTTCTATCCTTGAATTGTCAACACTAAAAATATAAAGTCCATCTGTGAAATAGTTTGTTGTTAATAGCTGTTTGAAGAATAGGTATTTGTATAGTAAGCATAGAAAGTAGAAGTTCCTGCACCGAGTGATTGTTTGCAATCCGAGCGTAGGACAAGTTGTAAGAGCACAAAAAGTGTTTACAGCAGCATTTCCATGGGACGATCCTTTCATGAATGAAATGTAATATTTTCTATGTCTCCAAATGTTCTAAAAAAGCCAACTTTCTTAGCGAGTAGGAAAAACACATGTTGTTACTGCAATGGCTAAAGTCAACGAACTACAGCACGGTTTGCCTCCGCATCTACCTTATCCACTCTATTTCGCTCTTTCCGACATCCACTTTTTCTCTAGGCTCGAAATTTGTGGATAGACATTTTCATCGATTGAAAAGGTTAAGGTAACTGATAAAATAAATACAATTCAATAGTAATACATTATATAAATGTTTAATTTTGTCAATACAACATATTACAAGAATACATAATTACAAAACATATAAAGTGTATAAAACAGTATCTAGCTACATATATTTTCACAAACGTGCTTGCTAACATAATAAAAAATGCAATCTGTAAAATAGTATATAGATGATATTTTATTTTCATCAATGGTTGGTTTTAAACGTTTTAAGTAAACTAAATTATCTACTTATGAATTAATCAAAACTGCAGTGTGCAATGACATTATTTTTGTGCAATTGTGTAAGCATTTTCGTTTGTTTACTGTACATTTAACACTTTTCTATGTATTTATTTCAGAGCTTTTGTTCTGTTTTTACATTGTAATTTACCTTTACTTCAGTAATAAAACTATAAAAAAAACTTATTTTTAAATTTTGTGAAAGTTGTGGCGACCTCTCTTTCAAATCATCTGACAACCCTGGTTCAGTTCCGTAAGCAAACCGGAAGCAAGTGTGGTTAGGAAAAACGTGTTTACCTTTTTTTGTCGTCCATGATTCTGCAGGCTGTAGATGCGATTGCACGTAGAAGGGAGCACACGCGGTCGATTTGCAGTTCTTGGTTACGCTGGAGAAGTAACTTTACAATCAAACGCAGAAGAGCTCTTTACACACAAAATGGCTGACAGTTTGTTCCTGGGTAGTTTGCTTGTGCACTTTATTCTAGGGCAAAACTGTACTAAAACTTTGTCAAATGGTACTAAACGGCGTCAAATTAAAAAATTTTGTAACAAATGTTAATATTTTACTAAACACTGGAAAAAATAACATTTAAATCACAAAATTAACGAAAATAATTCAATGGTTGGTTTTAAACGTTTTAAGTAAACTAAATTATCTACTTACGAATTAATCAAAACTGCAGTGTGCAATGACATTATTTTTGTGCAATTGTGTAAGCATTTCCGTTTGTTTACTGTACATTTAACACCTTTTTAAGTGTTTATTTCAGAGCTTTTGTTCTGATTTTACATTGTAATTTATCTTTACTTCAGTAATAAAACTATAAAAAAAACTTATTTTTAAATTTTGTGAAAGTTTTGGCGACCTCTCTTTCAAATCATCTGACAACCCTGGTTCAGTTCCGTAAGCAAACCGGAAGCAAGTGTGGTTAGGAAAAACCTGTTTACCTTTTTTTGTCGTCTGCAGGCTGTAGATGCGATTGCACGTAGAAGAGAGCACACGCGGTCGATTTGCACTTCTTGGTTACGCTGGAGAAGTAACTTTACAATCAAACGCAGAAGAGCTCTTTACACACAAAATGGCTGACAGTTTGTTCCTGGGTAGTTTGCTTGTGAACTATATTCTAGGGAAAAACTGTACTAAAACTTTGTCAAATGGTACTAAACGGCGCTAAATTCAAAAATTTTGTTGATATTCGCCATCGCGTATTGAACTAAGGCTTCCCTGTAATTTCTTTGAGAATGGCCATGTATTCATGTAGATAGTTTGGCATTTTTCCTTTTCCTAGTTGCATTTTATAGATGCTGTTTCTTACCTCCTTTCTTATTTTGAAAGTGTGGATGAACTTTAAGATGTTCCCCATACACCATCTGTTTGTTACATTATGGGCAACTTGAGCTAAATTGGAGATTGTGCCATCAAATTTTGTAAAGATTTATATGTGGTGGTTTTGAATGCCCCATCGATGTCCGCAAATATACAAAGAGGAGTATTTTTATCGTCGATAACCTTTTCAACATTTATTGCGAGGCGCTTCAATGTATTAAATGTAGATTTTCCCGGTTGGTAAGCGAATTTTTTATGGTAGAGTGGATGGGAGCTTCATATATTCTGTCGTTGTCCACTACTTTTTCCATCAATTTTATGAATAAGGAGGTTAGACCAGCGGTACGTACTACATGGCCCAATTTAATATTATGCGATCCTAAAATAAAGCATAAACTTGATATAACTGATCACTATATAAGGTTTTAAGTAAAATAGACAACTACTTATATCTATCGTTTTTGATAGTTGCGGCCCTTCAAAATTTATTCAAATTCATATGTGGTTCCCGGCTTATTTCTAGTGAGTACCTCTGGGTTAGACTAAGCGACAATAATCTATGCATTATCCATTCCAATTATTAATGTTTTTCTTCTTTCGTTGATTGTAATGGGAAAACTAACTGCAATAATGGAGGTTTGACTGTATAATAACTTGTGCTATTATCCATTAGTGAAAATAATAAATTTATTATATAACAACCTATGTTCAGTTCAAGTCACAATTCTTCTTCTGTGGCCTACATTGGAATATATTAGCATCTCACACTTGACAATACCACAACATTGTGTATAGTATAGTAATTTTTTTGGTTTACAGTCAATTATGTTGAAGAAAAATTCAAATATTCATAGAGAATATATATTCGGCTTCTTTTTACGAGCCTTCTTCAGTGTTTAAGCTTTATATATTTTACAAATTGAAACTTACATTTTCTCCTGTAATAAAAGTGTTGTTAGGTTTGTGAGCATCCAGGGACCCACTCAAACACACACAAAAAAATTCATCAAAATCGGTCAAGCCGTTTAGGAGGAGTTCAGTCACATACACACGTACAGAAGAATGATATATATAAAGATTTTAATTTAAAAAAATATTGGGGGCCGGGGGGAGGGGTGGTGAAATTTTCGGGGACCCGACAGACGTTGTTCTGCCCGAACGTTGGTTTGCCTGCTATCAGCAGGTTCAGCAAAGTTTTTTTCGATTTTCTAATTTTCGATTTTTTTCATTTTAAAAAATATTGGGGGGTGGTGGGGGGGGGGGGGGTAAAATTTTGGGGTTATATGTTCTGATACACGAGAAATCTTTAAAAAAATTAAAAACAGATATTCATCAAAAAATTAAAAAAAAAAAAACCTAGAACCCGATTGCAGCGCCACCTACCGAGTCCAATTGTGAATCTAAACCATCCAGGGACCCACTCAAACACACTCACACAATTTCATCAAAATCGGTTAAGCCGTTTAGGAGGAGTTCAGTCACATACACACGTACAGAAGAATTATATATACAGGGTGTTTCATTAATAATTGGAAATATTTTAACTGCAGAATCCTGGTCCTAAATAATTAATATTTAACCCAAATCACTTAGATAAAATGTGGCTCCTTACTGAGATATAGGGTGTTTTATTTAAAAATTTTAAAATGATTTTTCCTCATTACTTTAAAACTATTTGACGTATCCGTATCATATTTGGCAGGAAGTGTCGACACTGTAAACTATGCTAAATTATGTTAAATAAACGTTTCTGGCTAGTACCAGAGGCGTACCACAGGGGCAAGTAAGTGGTTGACCCTTCCCAAATTCTACGCCACTGGCGGAATTGCCATTTTAGCACAATTTTTCGATTCTCCAATACTTTCTATGTAAATAACATACTCTTTCTTCGTCACGATAACGTCATTATTTTTCGAGATATTTAAAGTTAAACATAAAGCTGAACAGTTATTTTGATTTTAATGTGTATTAATTATGTCGGTGTTTTTTGTAATAAGATTGCATTTATTACGCAAATAAAACTTTAATCCGTATTAACAAAAAAACATAATGTTATTTATTCAAATTTCTTGAAACTAATTCACAGATGCATTTAAAAAACAATGTATGTATCTATGTATTCGTTTCAATAAATTTCAATAACTAACATTATGTTTTTTTGTTAATACGGATTAAAGTTTCATTTGCGTAATAAATGCAATCTTATGACAAAAAACACCGACATAATTAATACACATTAAAATCAAAATAACTGTTCAGCTTTATGTTTAACTTTAAATATCTCGAAAAATAATGACGTTATCGTGACGTAGAAAGAGTATGTTATTTACATAGAAAGTATTGGAGAATCGAAAAATTGTGCTAAAATGGCAATTCCGCCAGTGGCGTAGAATTTGGGAAGGGTCAACAACTCACTTGCCCCTGTAGTACGCCTCTGGTAGTAGCCAGAAACGTTTATTTAACATTCTTTAGCATGGTTTATAGTGTCTACACTTCCTGCCAAATATGATACGGATACGTCAAATAGTTTTAAAGTAATGGAGAAAAATCATTTTAAAATTTTTAAATAAAACACCCTATATCTCAGTTAGGAGCCACATTTTATCTAAGTGATTTGGGTTAAATATTAATATTTTGAGCCCAGGATTCTACAGTTAAAATATTTCCAATTATTAATGAAACACCCTGTATAAAGATTGTGAGCGTACATATTTTTAGGTTAACTTACTGTTTATGAAAATATTATTTTACTTTATGTATGAGGGTTGTATATTTGTGCTGGAATTAACACACCACTTCATGAGTGTCAGGGAAACATTTAGTTTATGTTGTTTACTTCTTTTATATTATTGGAAATTAATTATTTAAGTTTTATTTTGCACATGTAAATGTTGATAATTAAAACCGGAAACTACCCATTCCCGGTCAAAATCTCGAATCAAAAATCCCGACAGGACATTTGCCCGACAGACAAAAAAAGGTTTTCATTACGGTGCATGGAGTTTATTGATCAATTTTTACAAAAGCACAATCGTGTGCGCCAGAGTTTGCAGACAATCTAACGTTTTCCCTTCGTTTTCATATTCATTGTAATCAGAAACAATTTTCCTAATTTGGGATTGCGTCGCCCGTCATTTTTTCTTCGGTGCTGCGTTTACAGATCTTCGCAGGCTCAATTCAGCCAACATTATTTCAGAGTCGGCGTGTTCCTTTTGGAATTCTGTCAGCGCGCTCTAGAGATCAGGATGGTGCTTGCCGACCACCAACCGAAATCGGTTTTGCCACCTTTCGCTAATGTTATTGGTCTTGTGCGATCCTTCTAGGGCAGCATTGTACTGATTCCGTAGCCGTGAGTGGTAGCGCGGCTCGACAACACGTCTTCGTCCCCTAGCTGGTCTACCGTCAACGTAATTTCCTCCAAAATATTTGGCAACTGGCTGCAACTCTTCCGGCAACTCGCTTTTCCGCATGCTAAATAATAATAATAATAATAATAATATTTATTGGAGCATGGGAATGTATTACAATTATTGCATAAGTCACAGTACAAACAAAAAAAAATATCACAGTCATTAAAGGCATTTTAAAAGAATCGCACTACAAAACTGCTGTCATAGGGGGATGATACTCAAAAAAAATGGATGATCCATCACACATTTTTTCAGGGAGCCCTTGAATATTTTATCGGTGCAAGTATGCAAATTCAAATCAATGAGATCAGATATTTTATTTAATATTTTTATGCCTAAAACATTCGGGGAACTTTTTGTGATATCTAATCTACCAAAAGGCACCCGAAAGCATCTCGATTTCGAGTGTTGTAATAATGTAAGTCGCCGTTTTGTGCGGCAACGACGTCGTCGAGGCCGGGGGATGTAAGCCGTCGCGAGTAACATATGTAAAAATACCTTCAATTGGCGATTTTGGGGGTCATTGTAGGCTTGAATTCTTTCGGACTGTATTGATCTGTAGAGCGACTAGCCAAGATGAAAGAAACAACAAGAAATATTAACAGTCGGGAAAACCTCTTCAGCAGCGTTAGTGATGGCGTTTTCCAAGTCCGTGGCTATTTTCGTTGGAGTGATGTTGTCAATTCGGTGTTGGTTTGCTGTATTGAGAGCGGCCCTAAGCACCGAAGCATACTGCTGCGTTTCTTTTGATGACAGCAATGCATAAACATAGTGCACAGCTGCCTCTAGTGTTAATTCTCCTGTTTCATTCGGCTGCGATTTCTTTGCACTGCCCAAAATGGTATATACTTGCGTGAAAATGGTTGGGGACACCTGAAATGGAGAAACGTAGTAGGATAGGCAAGGAATAGATAAAAGAAGCAGGTAAAGGAACCAATATTCACCTTAGAAGTGCCATCGAGAAACCAAATGTCGGTTTTTCCCAAAAACTCTAAATTTATTTAAAAATGAAAAAAACATGACATTTGTTTATCACATTTCTTCTGTAGAAGAATTTTGCAGCAAAATTTTGATATTAGTTCAAACTTTACTAATGGTTCTATGTGAATTAATTAGTTGTGTCATAATGTATTTGATACTTTCAATTCAAATCAATTTTAAAGCAACGTTTCGCTATTTATTATAGCTTCTTCAGACTTTAATATATAATGTTAATAACAAGTTAAAGTTTAAGAACTAACACATTTAAAAGGCATGTTTTTTTGTTGTAATCTAAAAATTAAGAACACATAAATTAGGTTTGTGAATTAATAAAATCCTCTGTTTTTATTACCTTTGGTTTTGTTTTTTATATTCCTTAAAAGTTTATTCAAAAACCCATTATTAGGGGTTAGGTGTTATGTTTTTATTTCTGGTTTATTATGGTTTAAGTAGGGTAAAATTGGATTTCACCAGTAGTTTGTAGTAAACTAAAAAGAAGAATTACTTTTTTAAATTAGTTGTTCTTAGGTCACTTTAATTGACAAAACTTACTAAGTATACTATGAGTTTTAGTGTCTTTTTCTTTAATCCTTTATCATTTTTTTTCTCCCAAAATTTTCCTTTCTTTGGTAGTATGTTGCGGGAATGTTTTATGTTTTTATTTCTGGTTTTGTATACCATGTATATCTGTAAAATTTAATTTATGAATGTTATCTTAGGGTAGGTGTATACATTTTTACCATTAATTTGTTCCTTATTTTTTGTTGAATTAATTATTTTATGGTGTTTTGCTTTCTTTTGAGTTTCCTTGAGCAGCATAGCCACAGGTTTAATTAAGATTTTAATTTTAATCTGCTTAATCTGCTGCGCATCGTCCGGCGATCTGTCTTACTTGTCCCGAAATTATGCATTTTTTGTACTAATGAAACAAATAACTATTTTTATATTTTATTGTTGTAAGAGAATTGTAATTTGTGTAACGGTCTGTTTTTATTTCTTTTCTGTACCAATTTCTTTCTATATTTCCATCTTGTTTTCTTATTAGTGTCATGTGTAAGAAGTTTATTGAATTATTATTGTTTTCTTTTTCTATTGTGAATTGCAATTTGTGGTGAGTATTATTAAATATTTTAAAAATGTTATCTATACTTGATTTTTCTGCACCTAATATTATATCATCTACGAACCTTTGATAAAACGATATTTCTTTATTATTTCTAAGTTTTTTTGTTCTATGTTTTGCATTACTAAATCTGCAATTGTACTAGAAAGTGGTTGGCCCATTGCTACTCCGAATTTTTGTTTGTAAATTTGGTTATTATATTGAAAATAATTAGAATTAATGATATTGTCTACTGTTTTTAAAAGTTAATTTTCTGGAATGTTTGTCAATTTTTTAATTGTGTTCCAATATGTTGTTATAGCTTTAATAGCTAAATTAGTTGCTATATTTGTATATAAGGATACTACGTCTAAAGAGAAAAGAATGTGATTTTGCGGTAATTTAGTTCGGTCAATTTTATTTTTAAATGTCCATGAATCTTTCGTACTAAATTTATTTGTTTGTGTTATTTGTACTAATGTATTGGATAAATATTTTGATAATTTATAAAGGGAACTCATGTATGAAGCTACTACTGGTCTTAGAGGTATGTTTTGTTATGTAAATTTGGTAGTCCATACATTTTTGGAGCAAGTCCATTATTTTAATTAAATTGTTGTAAGTTCTATTATCTATATATTTGTTTTTAAGCCAGTTTTGTAACATTTTATTATTTTGGTTTTGTATTAAATTAGTTGGATCTTTTGTTTCTAGGTTGTAAGTTTTTGAATCATTTAAAAGGTTTAAACATTTTTTGTGTATAGTCAATTAAAAAACTTCATGTAGGTACGTGGTCACTTGCACAACTCAGCATATGAACTTCTTCAATAGTCAATTTTAAATGTTAAATTATTTGCTCCCCTAATTATTTTACAACTAAAGGGAATAGCTCTTTTTGTAGAGAAATAAATATTTCATCCTTACATACTACTGAATCTTCAAATTCCAACTAGTAAAATGATTGAAAGGATAATACATAAGTTTGGGACTAGGTACCATATCAAATAGTTGTGTGATACTTGCATTCAAAACTTACATAAAAGAATTTGCATTGACTATTCAATTCACCTGTCATCAGTCAAAAAGTGACCAATGAAAATCCAGAATTCTGACGTTTCTTGACCAATCAAAAAAATATCAGTGGATATATCTTCCTAGAAGGTATTCAAGTGACTATTTTTAACAAATGTGATTTTTATTAGAAAAAGTCAATATTAGTGTTCTGTTACTATAGAAATTGGGTAGTTTGTTGCTAGATTTACTGAAAACTAATTTGAAAAAGTAGGTTGGTTCATTAAATAGTCCCTCGAATACCATTCTTAGTCGAAGTTAAGTAGATTATTTTTGCGGTGGTATCACTACTCATGTCCATTGCGCTTGGGATTAGGACTCGTGCTAGCGCACTCGTCCTAATCGTGCCATAGCGCAATGGACATTCGTGACACCACCGCAAAAATAGTCGACATAACCTTGACTACTCATGGTATTATAAGTGAATATATTTTGACGAGAACTGAATCTAATAATAAGTTTTAAACGTCAAGGAGAAATGAAAAATGTAAATGTGCATGTCATTTGTTTAGATAATACCACATCACTGATTTTTTTAAAAGTGTCAATTTTCAATTCATAAATTTTTCTACTTCCAAAAAATTGAAAGTTTTAAACAATGACATGCATAGATGCAGTATTTTTTCTCTACAAAAAAGTTCTGTACACTTTAGGTGTAAAATAATTAGAGGGCCATGTAATTGAAATCGCTACACTGCTTCGCATATATTTTACAACAGAAACGAGTTGTGAATTTGGATATTTAAAAAAAACTGCATACTAATTTTAGTATGAATCTGAAGTTAGACATCCTACAGATAAGTGGTTCTTAACTTTTTTTTGGACGACCGTAAACTCAAAAATATTTGAAGCCTGTGATTCTAGTTGTTTTATGCTAACATACAAAATATCATGCTGATAATAGTGTGAAGCGATTAGTATTGCGTTGCAACATTGAAAGAAAAATTTGTATACAGCACTGAACACTATTTTACGTAAAGTATTTGGAGAAAATAGATATCGTGCTTTAAGGCAGGCACATTTTGTACAGCTATTCGCAAATTAATACATGAATTATTGCACAAAACTTATCGAATTTGCATTCTCATGGGGTTTCATTGAGGTCGATTAGTTTTCATATATTTATATTTATTTTTGAACATCAACCTGTGTAACTTAGTTGCAGATACCGCCATAAGAATAACGATATTTGTATGCATAAGTGACTACCCTGGTGCTAAAGTTTCGAACAAATACCACCTATACGTGGACCATGAAGCAAGCAAATCTTGTGTTGGAGTTCAGTTAAATTCAACTTGTATGATTATTTCTAACGCTTTTCATTTAGTTTTTAAATCCTAAACTTATGCATAGACACGTTTAATGCTATTTTAATACAATTACTCTTATTTACAACTTTAGCCTAATTTAAATCGAAACAGCAGCAAACGTCTAGTAAATCTTTGCCACTCATCTACTTAGCATTCCGTGGGAACCTGATCCGTACCCTACGGGGAAAACACCTGGTCATTCCCAGTGATCGACCACACAACCCCACTTGTCAGCATCCTCATGGATGGAGCATCAATTTTTGTAATTGAATTTTTAAAAGAAAAATCATGTTAACCATTTGAGACAGGTGTAACTATTAAGTTCAGCTTGTATCAAACTCAGTGAGTATAATCTCAATATTAAAAACGGCGCATCTCACATTTATTAAGAATCCCAAACATAAGTATATTGTGGTATAAAACGCTACACCGCATCAACAATCCACCCTGTCTCACAAAAGTAAGTCATTAGGAAAGGTGTTTTTTTTAAATATTATATTTATTAGGAACCAGATTACATAAACATCTATAAGCTAATCTTATGTCTACAAATGTCGTGCCTCCAATCATGCTACCGTGGATACTTCTATTAGAAGGTGCTGATACTGTTTTTACAACACTTTTTAACTACACTTTAGGACGTTACACATGTATTATTTACATTCACTGTATCGCACGTACTAGGAACACTAGGCATAGTTTTTATATTGGCAGATCTTGTGGTCATTAACGCTTCAGACGTCGGTGTTGTGGCTCTTCGGCGATTGGCTCTAATAACTCATTAGGATGGGATGCTATTCTGTATTGGTGTTTTATTGATCTTTCAGCTATGACTTCATTTATTAGTGCTATTTGTCATCTGCAAAAGTTTCTATTTCGGTTTGTTGAGTAGCTGGGATGTCACATGTAAAGAGTAGGTACAGCATGCGTCCTAAAATACTCCCTTCCAGCACTCCGGAGTTATGGGGTGGATTTCAGATGTCTCGTCATTATGGTTGACTTGGAAATATTGATTTGTTAGGTATGATTGAAATAGTTGATAGTACTGATGAGGTAAGTTTACTTTGATATTATACAAAAGACCTCTATACCAGACTTTATCAAAAGCCTGTGTGGCATCAAGAAATGCTGCAGTACAATTTTTTTTCTTCTAGTGCCGCTCGTATGATGTTAACTACCCGGTGACATTGCTGGATAATGGAATGTTGTTCCCTAAAGCCAAACTGATGTGAAGGCAGCCAGTCACTTTGTAGATCATTTTCTTTTATCCGCTTATACACAAGCTTTTCCAGGAGTTTGGAGATTACAGGTAAAATACTGATGGGACGATAGAAGGTTACCTCTATAGGGGTTTACCTGGTTTGGGTATGATGATTATTTGGGCAAATTTCAGTAACTTGGGCCAGTATACTAGTCGTAGAACCGAATTATATATGATTGTGATAAGCGTTATTCCTTTTCTGGGTAACTCTTTTAATACCTCAGCTGTTATTAACTGAAAGTTTTGATGGGTAGTGATAATTGCAGGGGGGCTTGTAAGAGGTCTTCGATGTCATCATATTGTTGATTTGAGTGTGACTGAAATACCTGTCCTAGGTGTCGTGCAAACATTTCTGCTTTTTCCGGATCAGTTTTTGCCCATGTTCCTGTTTCATCACGTAGCGGTGGTATTGGTTCTTATGATTTATTAATGCTCTTTGTGGCTTTCCAAATGAAATAGTCGTGTTTATTGAGGTTTTCCGCATATAGTTTAAAGAAATCATTTTTTGTTTCTTTAATTTCAGCTTTTAGTTTATTTGTCAATCTATTGTAATTTGTTCTGTTGTTGTCCGGGTTGTGAGTATTTTGTCCTTTTCTCCTTGCTCTTCGTTTCTCTGCGACCAGCTTCTTTACTTCTAGCGGAATGTTTAGTGTAGGCAGTGGTAGTTTTTCTGTGAGATTTTGAGTTGCATGCCACGCCGCCTTCTGAATTATGTTTGTGAGATAGTTTGTTGCCGTTTCTAACTCTTCAGGAACCTTTATTCTTAAATTAAGCGGTAGATGTGCATTTATGTAATTGCGGAATAGGTCCCAGTTTGTTTTCCTGTTTGTTAATCTTAGGGGCTTAGCAATTCTCGTTATTATTGTTGTACTAATAGTAGCAGTTACTGGCGTATAGTTAGAGGAGAGATCGAAATTTGATGAGACTTGTATGTAGTTTAGTGAAATTCCTTTACGAATGTAGAAATCTAGGAGATCAGGGTCAGGGTCCGATGGCCAGTGAGTTGGTTCTTCGGTTGATACGTGAGTATAATTATTTTCGCTTATTAGCTTGTATAGTTCCCTACCTTTTGTGGTTGTCAACCTTGACCCCCATATGGTGTGCTTACAATTAAAATCTCCCCCAGCGATGAATGTATGCCCAAATGTTTCAAAAAATGGTGTTAGCATATCTTTTGTAAGTTGATGTCTTTGAGGGCAGTAAACCGAGGAAACGTTGATTGGTTTAGGAAATATTTTAACTTAAATCGTTGTGGCTTGCAAACAATTGGATATATATTGCGGCAATTCACAGTGTACTATGGTATTTCTTGTTATATTCGCTGTTCCCCCATGTGCTGCACCGTCTGGATGTTTAGTGTGGTAGATTGTGTGGTAGGGAAATTTTATGAATGTTCTTTCTGTAAAGTGCGTTTCAGCTACTAGTAAGATGTCACAATACAATTTACGTTAAGGAATGTCACTACTTCATCTTTTTTTGCTTGAAGTCCGTTTGCATTCCACAGAGCAACTCTTAGAGACTTGGCCATTACGAAACTAATTTAGATAAAGTAAATGCAAGGAGCCAGTTTATGCACGTCATCAACAAGTCATGATGTCACATATTTATTCAGCTTACGGTAGGTTTAGAAACGACTTAAATAAACCACAATGGTATGCAACCCACCAAACAGTATTCAACCCACTAACCAGTATGCAACCCAACAAACAGTATTCACCCATCAAACAGTAAAATTTATAAATTGCAATTATTATTGTGCCTCAGATTACAACGTGATTATTATTTATTTAAATTGATCTAATTTATGAATTGATTAAAATAACTTAAAACGAACATTGACAAAACAGTAAAAATGTAAATTTATTTAAATACACTTGAAACTCGGCAAACTATTTACAATATAATTAATCGCTATCACAAGTGTCATCAGAATCTTCGTCGTTGACTTCTATTATTATTGGGGCAATGTCTTCTACATCAAAACCCACTTCCCTGTTCCACCACTTCTGTATAATGCCCTCTGCATGTGTAACGCAATTTGACCACGTTTCAGCTGTTACTTTACTTAACGCTTCTTGCCACATATTTAGGGTTTTTTCTACGCCGTACCCATTTTCACCTATATGTTTATTATAATAGGTTTTGGCAATCCCCCACACATTTTCTGTGGGGTTGAAAATGCAGTGGTAGGGAGGAAGTCTGAGCACAGTATGTCCATACTGTTCCGCAAGGTTGTCTGCGACATACGTTTTTGGAGGTTTGTGCCTGAAAAAATTTTTTTAGTACTTGAGCACACAAAATTCACTTAATATACTTACTCTGCAACCAACTGCAATAATTCCATTTTTAACACATTCCCCTCAATATTCACTGACCGGCTTGTTAACCAATCAATAATGTCTTGTTTTTTCCAACTAGCATTGGGCGTTTTATCGGCCAATGTGCTATGATAACTTGCGTTATCCATAACAATAATTGAGAGCTCCTCCAAAATTTTCAAAAGCTGATCTTCAAACCATTTTAAAAAAAACTTCCTGATTCATTTCCCCGTGGTAATCCGGGTTTTTTGTGCTCGATGTAAAAATCAATGAAGCACCAGGAATAAATCCATCTCTGTTGCCAGCATGAAGAACGATATATCTTAAGAAAATAGATAAATAATATTATTTAAATACTGTTAAACTTACGATGCTAACCTTTTTCCATCTGATTTTATTTTTTTGCGCTGTTTTTACTATCATCTTCCCATGATCTAGAAACAGTGCCATTTTCAAAAATCCACGTTTCGTCTAAATATACAAATTGTGACGGTTTTTTCTGATGCAGATTTTAATGTACTTTCTTAGAAACTCCACTCTGCGGAAAGCAACGTGATCCAACTCCATGAGCCCTCTGCGTGGATCATCCTTTTTCCAGCGGAATCCTATATCTTTCAGGACCTTTCCTAACGAAGATATTCCGCCCTTGAAAACATCTCTTTCCTTCAAAACTCGCAATAGAGATGCCTGAGTAATATGTTGTTCTAACAAAAAATTATTCTTACTTGTAATGTTCAGCAAAAGAGAGTAAATGAGTCACTTACTGTTCTGGTACATTTCATAAACCACATTTCTTATGGCTACATGGTCGAAATCGTCAACGTCCACTACGGGCTTGGTTCTAGGCTTTTTCCGCTTCGGGCTTTTGATAAGTTCATTTGCTTTTATTGTCTGTGCAACCGAACTAACGGTTGGTAGACATATTTGCAAGGCATTTGCAACTCTCTATAATAAATAAAACACTATAATGTAATAATACAATAATTATACGTTGTTTAACAAACCTCTTGTACAGCAGCTAAAGGAATCAAGGGCACTCCATTGTCGCGTTCTCGCTCAAAATAGCTTAGCAGGGAGGCTATAAGCTGTTTTGACTGCTTACATAAGGCTTTCGGCATTATTTCCACCGCACAACACAGGTAAACGCAATAAATAACTTTTAACTATGAAAAAGCGCAACTAACAATTCACGTACAATCTCAATTAGTTAGGTTAGAAATACAATGTAAACAAAATACGATGTCACGCCAACCTAAGAGCGAAAAATTTGGCAATAAAAATCAATTTGTTCGTTATAAATCGATAAAACTTCAAAATATTAACAGATTCATTAAATATATGGTTTTATTTTTAAAGTTGATACAAAAGTAATTCTTTTCGACGAATTATTTATAAAAACTAAATCTTATTTTTATTTATTTGGGGTTAGCGTTGAATGACCCTGCAAAAGTGTATTGATGACGTGCATAAACTGGCTCGTTGCCTTTACTATATAACGGTTGATAGCATGTTCAGTATCATGCTATTTTTTTTAGTATAAAATATCCTAACTCAAACAAACTATGATAAAAAATAATCGAAGGGAAAGCTGCGACAAGGTTAGTGATATTGCAGTTCCTCCAATTGCTTTTTAATATGATTACCTTCATTTCGACATATAGATAATGTTGGAAACAGTTGAGTTCGAGTTGACTACCATACTCGCAAACATTTTTTGGGGCCATTGTTAAATTGCCGAAAGTGTCATTATTTGTATTTTCGTATGCCCTGAAATGGCAGTACAAATTATCTTCTGTTGTTTGTACTGCATAACTTTTACAAACATTGCATGTATGCTTCGCCAAACATTTTTTTATAACATAGCCGCAGATATATGTAAAAGAATTTTTCTCTGGTAGTTTCATCTGCCTATAATCGATTCCATCGATTTGCAGTGGCGGTAATGCATCATCTTTGGGAAAAACAACTTCATAATTTTTTTATTTGATCAGGACTAATTACGGTTAAAATGTCATCCAAATCGTCTACACAATTAGCTCCATCAGAATGATCAAAGTAGTTTAACGAAATTATTTTTTTGAATGAAAATTCAAACTATTTAGGTGTAGGGTTTCTACAATTGCCGCTCTGTTGCCGAACCTCTCCAAAGAAATTCTCAAGGCAATCTTGATTTAACCGTCTGCTATACAGTTGTGGTATACCTTTTTGTTTAAACATATCCCAAACATTTATAAACGACGTAATTGTAAGTAGCAAGCCCTGTATACATTTCAATGAATACCAATTCATTGAAATGTATACCTTTTTGTTGTTTTTATCAAACACTTTTAAATTCGTAAATAGAGCTAGCATTTCATGCAAAAATTCTACTTGTGGGGTACTTCCCACAAATTCTTTACTGCCCGTTACTGTACTCGAATTCAAAAGGTCGAAAAGTGTGTTCGTCTTGTGAATAAACTCTACTGTAGCAGTAGCTGCTAATGGAAATACTTCCAATGAAACATATGTATCAAGGCCAGTAGCCACTGCATGGCTAAAATTTGGGCAGCAAACGTAAACTTCATTCTTTCAAATGGGCATCTGTAAGTTTAGGTGCTAATCTAAATGATCTTGTTTTATCTTGGTCATAAAACTAATTCAGAAAATGTTTATTGGTTATGCCTGCTGGTATTTCAAATTGATATATAAAGAAATGATTTCTTGTTGATTTCAAACATATAATAAATTCTTTCTCCATCGACAACAAAATATGGATTTTTTGAAATTTTCAAGGCCATCACAACAATAGCATTTTGTGCAGGCGCGTATTTTTTACCATTAATTGTGTCATGATACCGTACAATTTCATCTCGAGTGGTATTATAATAGAAATTCGTCTTTAAAGACATTTAATGATGCAGGTGCGGGCATTTTCTTGCAGTGTGCAGGTTTAAGGACTCCATGAGGAAATCACTGAACCCTGCTAGAATATCCCATTTTTTGGGTTATACGGCATAAGGTGCTTTTTGAGGGCAACCGAAATGTTTTCGCCAAAAATTTATATGCCTTAGGACCCAGGAAATAAACAGTCAACGTAAACTGCTTATATTCGTTGCTGTAACGGGAACCTTTTGACGTGGTGTCAGCAAATTTAGTCTGACTTTTAATAAGAGCGGCAACGTTTTGGTTCAGGTGTTTCGCAGTACCTAACAACATCTTCCGTTAGTATCAGCTTCGGTTCCTTTAGCCAGAAAACTTAACGCACACGAACTGTAACCACTGTACCGATACTCTGCCATCACAATTGTTATAGTTTCGTTTAATCCATTAATGCCCACCGAGTTTCTAGAAACGTCAAGGACGTAGCACATACAAAAAATTACGTTAATATATGTTGACAAAATCATGAAAATCAAAATTTTTAAATTTTCTTTTTTATTAAAAAAAAATAGGTGTACTCAATTGAGGATGATAGCGTATAAACTATAAAACAGTAAATATATTTCATTTACTAACTTATACGATTACAAAATTATGGAAATTTTTATCACATTGCGTTAACTAATTTTTAGAGTAAAAACTTTTAAAACATGCTCTTTTCTCAGTGCAAAGAGTCACTTTGCATTTTTCGTACCTCCACCTAACTCTCATGTGACATTGGCGACATCTGAGGGGGTCGTCAATTCTTTGAAGGTAATGGCCCACGGGATCTTCTAATGTGCTTCTTAGAAGAGAACCTGATGGTCTGTTTGTAGTTGGTCTTCTTTGAACTGTTTTGCCGTATGATCTGATATAATGGCGAGTAATATTTCGTTGGAACAAAAGCAAGTCCATTTTATCATCACTATTTAATTTGATTTGATTTAATTTCTTTTCATTTAATAACAAATTGTTTTTATTTTGGCATCTTTATTTCAAAAGTTCAATTTCAAGAATCTAGCGGTGGTGGGGTAGAGCAGGGATTCCTAGATTTTTCTAGGAATCATCTGATTACCATCGCATTCCCTTAATAATGTTTTTTTTAATGTAGTATTTATTTTTATGTATTTTTTTTCTGGGAATAAACCTTATTATTATTATTATTATTATTCTTTAGCGTGTAAAGTTTCAATGCGTTTACAGTAAGCACATTTATTGTATGAGTAAATAGTACCCACCACCATTTTTTGCCGTGAATGCTAATCCTTTAGTTGTTTGCTGCTTGATCTAACAAATCAACTCCACCCATTGCTGTATTATAGATTTTGATCAGCTGGGGTTGTGGAACATTTATATTTTCCTTCTTTGCAGCAGACCATCGCCTGACTTGAGCCATTGGCTCCAGTGAGTCATAGTTTGTTGCCATGGTTACTGCGCTATTGTCATTCCATCTTACGAATAAAAGAGAATTTTCTTTATCATATTGATAATCATAGTATCCACGATCCTCTTTTGTCACATCTTTGGAAGCTACGAGCGGACATTTTTAGGTACGATTATCACGCACTGTACCAGTAGCGCGTAGACTTTGTTCCCTGAGAGTATTTAGATGATCATAACTCGAGAATCTATTTCGATTGATGGCAATGATACAAATGTAATACCTAGATCTTCATACAAACTCCAATAAAGACGTTCACGAGGCGGTCTGTGATAGCCGGTGAACAGAAGAAATCATATAAATATCTTTATTTCTTCATTAGTAACGTTGACTGCATGGTTATTACCGGCTCTTGCGTACATATTGGTTTGATCTACTATATGCTGTAGAACTTCTTCGTCAAATAGTTTTTCAAAAATTTGTACTGTATTTAGTCCTGATAGTTCTTCTCGCACTTTTTCCAAGCGACCCACAGTGGGGCCGAATCCCGAAAAGCTGGCCAAAAATCGAAAACTCGAGTAATTGATTTGAAATTTATTACTCAGGGATTTTCGTTGTCGCTGAATATGAATCCGTTATACGAATTCAAATATTCAAAATGGCGGATCCAATATGGCGAATGCAGACATGAAAAAAGCTTATACTTTAAACAAAAAAATATTTTATAACAAAATTGGGTTCTGTTATACATGAATTGCAAGAATAGAAATAATCAGAGTCGATAAGAAAATTGAGAAACAATTTATTTATTTTTTAAAACATTTTATCAAGTTTTGCAGAAAAAACAAATTTCTTGAGAATTATTATCGAAATAATTAACTGAAAATTAGTACAGTGATATATAAATAGATAAATTAAAATTGTGTCACAGTAAATACAAATTAAAAAAATAATAAAATTATTGTAAATATACAAAATTAATTATTTATAACAAATTATATTACAAGAAAAAGTTTCTTTCATCATCATAATCATCATCAGATGAAAAGTTTTCATTTGTATCTGTGTCTGCTGAACTTTCTGAGGTTGAATCAATATCTTCTTCTGGAGAAATATTTCCATATATTTGCCCAGATGGAGGCAATAACAGGCCAACAACTTCTGCTGATAATGATTGAAGCGGTTTAAGAGGTAATTGCCGACAACTTGAAATGTATGGATCAGATGTAACTAAAAATCGTAAAAAATATCTTCCATGGTTTTTGCTCGTGAATATTTGCGCGAAAAATCTTGACGAACTTGTTTCAAAAATTTATTACAGGACTCCTGCGCATCTTCAGGCATTTGACCAATAGGTAAAAGTGAGTGAGATATTATTTCGGATCCGTGAATTAAAAGTTTGTGGACGGAAGTTGGCATATAATACCAAGGGTAAACCTGTACACATTTTTCAGCTGTTTGTAAAGCGTACTGTTTAAATTTGTCTATGTTTATATTATAGCCAGATGATATTGCCTGCAATATAATGTAAAAACGGTGGATAAGATCTTTGTCAATTCCAGTTATAAGTGCGGAAGTTGCAGTATTTTGAAAAAACGTCTAGCCGTATTGTCATCATTTGTGCTACCATATCCGCGCTTTGGCTTGTCAACAATCAAACCTAATTACTTTTTAAAACCTTCTTGTACATTTTCGTTTCTCGTTTTGACAGATTTTTGTCTTCATCGCTGCGAGCTTGCCATTTTTTAATATCTAATTTATATGATAAATGCAAGCAACATTCGAAACAACGAATCCACGCATGTAAAGACGATAAACCAAATTCCAGATTTTTTTCATTGATTTGCTTATTTAAAATGAAATCAAGATTATTGAAATCTTTTGATGTTGCTTGGCACAGATAACAACGTTGCATGGATGAAGTACTTGTGATAGCATTACATACTTTTCCATCTATCATGGTCAAAGCTAATTGATATTTTACAGATATTTTATGTCCATCAATAACTGTTTCGAAAATAAGGAGTTCGTCTACTCGTTCTTGTACATAATTTGTTTCTTGTTGTGTAATTTCAGTAGTTTCATGTAGAAATTGAATTTTAATCGGCCTGCAAAATCGTGTTGATGAAGGTCGAGGATTTTTCCAAACAACAGTGGTCGTATTTGTTGATTTGTTTATGTGGACTAGCTGTAATGGCACAATAGAAGTAAAAAAATGCTTTCATCTGTTCTATCTTCATCATCACTGAATTTTTGCTTGTACATACTATGTCCTGAACTGCATCGCAGCTCCATTTACAAATCAAAATTAAATCTTCGCATTGTTCATTACTCAAACATTTAATTACATCTAACTGATAAAGTAAAATACGGCTAATTGTGTGGTCGAGTAAGGGCTGTAATTTAACTTCTGCACTACATTCATTCACTATAATAGTTGATTTTGGATAACAATTCCTCTTGCTTTTTGATATTTGTTTATAAGGTGGAAACAGTTTTGATTTCTTTCGTAAAGAAGCACTACGTAACAGCTGATATCTGTTTCTTGATAAGCTTAATTCAATAAATAGAGAAAGAGCTTCGTCGGCTGTACAAATTTTGTTTGCGTTAATCAATTGTAAAGATTTTCGATATTTTTTTTTGCTTTAGCGGGACTGCCTAATGTTATATCTTTTACTACTTTTGCAGCATCTGTTTTCCTTCTGCTCGCAACTTCATTTGCGTTGCATATGAAAGTTCTTCAGTTGTTGCTTGTGAACGTAAATGTTCTGTTTTTCTACGTTTACTTCTATCACTAGAATATGCGAAATCTAACGATGGCCTACCACTATTACTGACATCTGTTTCTACACTTATTTCTACATTATCTTTTTTTTCAAATTAAATGAATACGTATAACCATTCTCTGTGAGCATCGAGGAATCTTGATTCTGTTCTCTGACACACTTTTCCATTTCTCTTTTATATCAAACATTAATTTCCTTATGGTTTGTTTGGCAACTTACAGGACATCAACTTTTCAATTTTAAAATATATTTCCGTCATATATGCATTCAAGTTATTTTTAAATAAATCGAAAATTTCTTTTCTTACTAAGCCATCTTGGGCTGAAATAGTGGAACCTAAAAAAATGTTCATTCTGATTAATAAAAATATTTCGTCCACATCAATATAATTAATATTATTTTAGAAAAATATTTTAAATAAAATGTGTCAATTATTGCTAATTTATCAAATAATTGTTTTTCAATTAGCTCAAGCAACAATTTGTTCCGAAACAAAAATACCCATTAATGAATATTTTTAATAAAAAAAAACACCTTCCAAAACACGAGGGACAGTTTCGGGCAGCTGAATTTTATTTCATATTATAGATAATACTTTCATCTATAATCTACGATAGGTTTAATGTTGTCAGAAACATCTTTTTTAAACTGAAATGTATAAAAATCACGTACAAACTTTGCTCTCATAATTTTCTGCTTTATAAATGAATACATTATAATCTATTGTTAAATTCTACTTACTTCCAGGAATTGATTCCATTTTGTTATAGCACAATCGGTTAATTTTTTGAATTTCAGCCTTTGATAATATGTGCGTCGCGCGTCGTTTACTTTTCTCTGAAATACAGCTGCTATTCTGAGCGAAGGTCACTTTTGAACTGGCATTTTAGAGCAGGTAGACACAATCCAACCCTCTTATAAGTAAATTCTGACCCTGGGGATATCACTTCAACCAACCCAACGGTAAAAACTCCCCAACTAAAAACATTATTTTGCGATTTTTGGCCAGCTTTTTGGGATTCGGCCCCACTGTGCGCCCGTTAGCTCCATTGGTGCTATTTATATCCATTTAGGTCGGAATCTTTCTTTTTTTTTTGCTCCCTTCATCGAATTTGACGATTGTACATTATTATCATCTTTCCGCTCATTTTCATTCACAGGGTTGTAATCCTGGATGGTCCATTTCGATTTCTAATTCCCCTGGAACATCGTTGGGCATTTGAGTAGTAACCAGGTCATCATCATCAAATTCTTCTACGTCTTCTACATCTGGCGAAATTATAACTAAATCTATTTATGAATTAGGAGGCGTCACCTCTTCAATAATACCTGCTGCAGCTGCTAACGTCTCAAATCTTTTTCCATAAAATGAAGTCGGACGAATTTCCTTGAAATCCATTGTAGCAAGAGCACTGAAAAATTGCAACGACTGAATTACATACCTACCACGCTATTTCCCACTGTACTCGTTCTAGTATAGTTAGATTTACAACAATATATAAACAATACACAATAATCTAACGGTGATCTGATAAATACGCATTACACTTACATATCTAACAAAACATATAACATGCAGATTATAATCAATATCGATAAATCATAGTTGGTATTGATAATCATTTTTTACTTACCTCATATAACCTGGAAAACACATAGACTGTGTCAACTTTTAATGTTGTTATTATTGCAATGCAGTAAGAAAATCTAGAAAACTTTACCATCGTTTAAAGACAAAACTTTAGTGAACATTTTGCAAACAACTAAACTTAAGATTTTACACATTAGCTGTCACCACAATGACCTTAAGTCTGCCGTACCGAAGAAGGTGCAACGGTCAATAAAATGGGTTAATAACGCAAGCCCAAAACAAAACCAAATCGCACACAAACGTCAAAGCAGCGTGTATAAGTTTAAGGTTATGGTTGTGAACAATGTCAACATGTCAACCGGCAATATCAAGAACACGCCTACTGTAACTACTGGGCATATATTGGGAGTCGAAAAGTTGGAATATGCGCCCTGGAATTCGGGGACATAATTTTGGCCGAGTGAAATGACTGTTTTGTATATAGACTGTGTCCCAATCCAAGCGGTCATTCACATGCAGTATTCAACCAGTTCTAGCTTAATTGTAGATTTGTTCACTTGACAGCAACTCATATGAAGTTCCAAATTAGAAAGAATACCTAATATTGACTTATATGTAGTTTATCCAAATCCACTGCAGACATTATTATTCCATTTATGCCATTTTATTGTTATTAGATGTTCTTTTTTCTCTTTCTACCGTTTATTACCCATTTTATTGTTCAGTACATTTTAAAATTCATTTTAGTTCTTCCTTTAGTTAATTTTAATTAAACAAACCCTTTAACACAACAACCAGAAGATAAATACAATTTTTAAAGGGTTTTTATTCTTTAAATTTCATTTTTCTATAAAACATGTTACATTTTTAGAAAAAAATTAGTTGTTATTTTAATTCCCTCTATTTTCTCTAGCAGTAAATATTATATCAAATTTTTACTAGCTAACCTTCTGGATACATTTCTATATAATTTATTTTAATATGACACTTTATAATCGACTTCTTTCAAATAATCATTTGAGTCTATCTTTCACTTTCATTCTTCTATATAGCTTATTTCAATTATCATATTAATAAAAATTGTGATTCAAATAATTATATTACCAAACAACTATCTAAACCAAATCGGTTCATATACCTGAACCTTTCTGATTAAATATTGACCACTTAACAGTATTAGTATCCAATGTCTTATTCATTATTTAACCCTCAAATACTTAGGTTATTCTTTTATTCCACAAATGCATCCTTGTACTTTTAAATTATTAATTAATTTATTCGTCCAAAAATAATCGCGTATCTAGAAATAATTATTAATATAAATAATTAGCAATCTTAAATTGCGACCACTACAATATCTAGAATGTAAGGTAACCCCTAGATCAGCTCCATTGTGTTGGTCAAGTTCTATTAAACCATAATGATCAATAAATGGCCCATCGAACTTCGCTAAATAATACACCGTTGAGTCACTCGAAATTCATCTGGGAATAAGTAATGTTTTATAAGGATAGTATTTAACCGAGCACAAAAAAATATTGATTTAACCTCCAAATATTTTTTTTCTTTTGCCACTAAAAATAATATTTAAACCCAAATATTTTAGAAATGTTTCATAATTGATAACTAAAACATAATAGAGTTTGGGTGGCTATTTATCAGTTTGATCACTAAATATATAAATACATGAAATCTATAGCAAACAAAATATTTAGCACCGGAAAAAATATTTGAGCACCGAAGATGAAATAAAATAAAAAAATATTTTCCCACGAATTAAAGGCAAAATCAGGTGATATATATCTAATATCAATAAATAATAAAGGTATATACATGCTGTATTATTTATGAGATAAAGTGGTACCGATAATATTTAGCGATCATTAATTATTTTGTTTTCGACTTCCTTTTTTTAAAAGCTTATTTAATAATGTCAATAATTATTGTTGGAGATCTCGTATTATTTCTGGCGCACTTTTACTAGGTTTGGCACTTCTGTAATATTTCTGGTGGTAAGAGCAAATTTTGTTAAGCGTTGCAAAAATATTTTTGGCGGTCGGTAATTATACTTCTGGAGTAACACCATTCTGGTGCTCATATATTATTTTTGGTACAGAGTATTATTTTGGTGTACAATATCTAAAATTGTAACAAAGAGTTGATGCTCGTAAATTCTATGATTTCGTTATACGCGTATAGCATGTAGAAGTTTACTGCCGTTGGAGCTATCATAATACGTAATACTAAATTAGTGAAAATAAATCTACCTGCATAGTGATTTCTCCACTCAAGTTACACCCTAGTTTTCGACTTGCAGCTGTCAACCATGGAAGGGTAAGTTACAACTTCATTTTCACAGTTCGATTTCAACAGTACTTCACTTTCTTCATCTCTTTTAGATTGTGCTGCTTGTTCACTATCGTGATTGTCTTTTTCAAAGTCTATCGATGTTTTCCCCACTTTACTTCCCCTTACAGTAAAGAAATCCAATACACTACTATTGACTTTTGTCTTTTTTTTATTCCCTAATGTGCACTCGAAAACCGCTCGTTCCCGCTTGAAGTCAAATGACAGACTAAAAACTAAATACATTCCACATCTCTTTCTTCAGGCGTTCGGCGCTCCTATTTTTCGGCGCTCCTATTTATGCATGACATGTCAATGTGTGAAATATACGACAAACGCAAGTGCGCCCTTGTCCGCTAAGTCGCTACGTCCACTTTAAGTGCTCGGTCATTATTCACCCCTTTCAGGCGTGGGACGAATTTGGTAATCTGATATTTTCTTTTTGTCGGCAAGAGGATAACTTTCTTGTGCTACTAATTAGTCGCACTCGGAAGTGCACTAAAGTTACTGGGAAAAAAAGAAACGATCGACCCTTCCAGTTTCTGGGGAACAAATACTAAATTATACTGCAAAATTTAAGCGTATGCCCTCCGTTTTAAATAAAATAAGTAGTTATACGCGTATGCCGTAAATAAGAGAGTTGTTATACGCCGTATACCTACACCACTGTCTCATACAAGAGGACGTGCGCTGGGTATCTTCTACCAAGCATATAGCCCAGACATATTAGGGTTTGACCTTGAAAAAAATAATGTAAATCTGAAAATTGGTAGAAATATTCTATTTAGTGTACTGAAAAACATACCAAAAGTCCTAAGCGGTCCTATCCCGGCTTCATGATGAAAAAAGGCATAGGCAAGTACTTCGGGTTTATACAGGATATTATTATACATATCGTGTTTTGCCATCAATATATAACTTAATAGGTATATATATCTCACTATTCATGTATTTTATATCATACATGTATACAATAATAATAATAACTAGCAACCAGTGAGACAAATGTCTCATTTAATAAAACAAAAAAGACCGTTTTTCAAATAGAACGCGTTTTCGAGAAATCACGTGATTTCTCGAAAACCGGAATTGTCACGTGATTGAAATTCGGTTTCTGACCTGACATGACCATTCCAAACAAATAACTTTAATAACTTTTTTCTCCATCTTTTACGGTTTGGCTGCTGAAACAGCGTCCCGGACGGACCAGCGTCCCGGACGGACGGAAATCACGTGATTTCTCGAAAACCGGAAGTGTCACGTGACTGAAATTCGGTTTCTGACCTGACATGACCATTCCAAACAAATAACTTTAATAACTTTTTTCTCCATCTCTTACGGTTTGGCTGCTGAAACAGCGTCCCGGACGGACGGAAATCACGTGATTTCTCGAAAACCGGAATTGTCACGAGATTGAAATTCGGTTTCTGACCTGATATGACCATTCCAAACAAATAACTTTAATAACTTTTTTTCTCTACCTCTTACGGTTTGGCTGCTGAAACAGCGTCCCGGACGGACCAGCGTTCCGGACGGACGGAAATCACGTGATTTCTCGAAAACCGGAAGTGTGACGTGACTGAAATTCGGTTCCTGACCTGACATGACCATTGCAAACATATAACTTTAATAACTTTTTTCTCTATCTCTTACGGTTTGGCTGCTGAAACAGCGTCCCGGACACACAAAACAGCGTCCCAGACAAGCCTATTATATATATGGATCTTTGTTCCACCAGAAGCTTATTTAGTGTTTGGAAAAAGGTCAAAAAAGGTAAAAGCAAAATTTAAAAAAATGTTACATACAATATATTTTTATTTTAGAATAAAACTCGAAAACTTAGTGTCGACAAAATGAGTAGAACCGGAACCTAGAACAAATTAAATCTTGTTTTCCTTTCTTTCGTTTTAAGTATAATATGGTTGCTTACTGATATTTCGTCTTGATCATCGTCGACTTCAACTTCATTTACTCGAGTATCGTAACTGCAGATTCGACCCCTGCAATTTATGCACGTTATTGAGCAAGCAAGGCCTGCAGTTCTACAGGAACACCGAGCCCCGCATTCAGATTTACACCCACAGGATACCATCTGCAACAGTTCATTTTTTTCTTGATAGCTTCATGTCGGAGAACTGCAACCGAGGACTTCCTTCATCGCATGGTTGCCTAATTCCATTGCATTATGACAATTAATAGTTTGATCTCCAAAAAATCCAGATGATAAAGACCGTCAGGAACTACATTCCTGCCTAGGAGAGCGGGTCGACAGCCAATTTATAAAAAGGTTCAAATATTTTGCATCCACTGATCTTCTTGAATCTCTAAGTTCAACGTGTTGTTTTGTTGAAGTTCTAGTAATACCAGTCAGTTCAACGGAACTACAAATTTTAAGACATCCACGAAAAGAGAGCACGAAATATGCTAGCTGACTATCAGATATACCACGGCCATGAGTGAGACCTCCCTGAACTTTTCAAAGGTGCATCAAAGACTATTCGATCGCCATATCTGTTGAAAGTTTAGGTGCAGACAATGACACATCTGAATCATAAAGCTGATTTTGTTTATACTCTTTTAAATAAATATTTGCCTACCAACACATACTTTTCTTTACTAAGTAGTTTATTACAGTAAAAACAAACGTTTTCCATTATTATCACCAATTTATATCAATAACATCACAAAAAACCACGCGCGTATAAGTTACACAGTAATGCAAGTGCAGTCTGCTGTAGACACGCACTGATTTATAGTTTAGCCACGTTGTTACGCCCTTCGATCATTCTGCGGTAAGCAGAATTTGTCAAAGAACATAATTAATTTCAATTAAAAAAATATGAACTCAGTTGGTAATTACCATTACATCCATAGAGGTCAATGGCAAATTATATGCGTTATTATTAAGGAAAAAACTTTTTTTAATTTTCTTTTGTCAAAAATTACATGAAGCCGGCATATTTCGCTTTAGGACTTTTGGTATGTTGTTCAGCACACCAATATAAAATATTCCTACCGATTTTTAGATTAACATTATTTATTTCTATGTTTTGGTAAAATTTAATCTAATATGTCTGGGCTAATATATAAAGTCTCGTTTCTTCAATTTAAAAACCAAAATTGTGCCACTTTTTATTACAATAAATAGTCAACTACTTTAGGAACGATAATATAATTTTCATTTCTTGATTGTATTCTACCGGGTTACTACATATAGATCCCCCCCCCCTGAATATTTTTTGGTTTAGTTTACGTGGGGTTCATTTTTTAAAGAAGAAAAATCAGAAGGTTACGTGTTTAGTCACGTCGGGGTCACCATTGTGCAGTGTTAGTGGTCAAGTGGTTATAATAACTTTACTAACTGCATTTATCTACAAATTGGTGGTGGATAATGTGAACACAGGCAACCAACTCAGCTAGAATACAGTTTATGGGCTTTATATGTGTTAGACCGAAATAGTCTAGGATACTAGATTTTAAGTCCAATATGTCGATTTCTGTCTAGCTCATACGAAGCCCATAAACTATATTCTAGATCATTTGATTGTCTATGTTCACATTTTCCACCACCAATCTTTATATGATTTGTACTAGAACGCGCGTGGCCAGCCTCCGTCTGGCCCTGCCAGCGTAAAGAAACATTTAACAATAAAAATGCTTGCTTAAGCTGGTAGCCAGCCTACGTCCGGCCCTGGCAGCGTTAATAATACAAACGCTTGCTGTTGACGGTCTCGCCACTCGCGCTTACGATCGGCATGTGCGCGCGCGCCAGTGCTTACGGTCTGGACGGCCGGCGGCATCGGCTCTTATAATATAAGATTAGTAGAATTAAAACACAGGTTTATGTTTCAAGTGTCAATAAAGAATATTTATTTATTTTCATGCTTGTAACCTAGTGATATGTAACTAGGTTAAATGTATATGTGAGCCACTACAGTACGATTACATTTTTCGGTGCCCCGGGGCATTCAATATGTATTTGTTTTTCAAATAGTTAAACCTATTAGTACTTAACGTTTTATGTAGCTCTTCGCTTGTTATATTATTATACAACCCAGAACTCAACACGAGGAGGTGGCTGCATGTTGAGTTCCACCCATCTTTCGCCCTCCTTCCATACAGCTCTTCAAGCAGGGCCTTTAAAAAGTCGAATTTTATCTCAAATTTTGGCATAAGCTCTTTGGATGCTATCCGGCATCGTATAAAGCCATCTCTTGCCTCTTATCAACAAACAGATCGTGGTGATTCTGTCACTAATTTTATACATCTTTTTACAGTCTGGGACATTCAAAACTGAGATTTGGTCTGGGACATCTTCAATCATTTTTTTAAGTTCGTCTGTTGAACATTTCTTATTGATTGGTGGCCTGGTAATAACAACTAGTTGCCAGTTTATCAGCTAAAAATATCAATTTCCTTAAAAATTAATTTGTAGTATTTTCAATTTTTGTATTCTCAAGGGTATCATTTCTAGATTTTAAAATCCCGGTTCTCGGATATGAAAGCATTGCTCACAAATTATTTTCTGGATGTGGAAAATATCCATTAATTTGGATAATTTTGTTAACAAATGTTCTCAAATTGGGTGGAATATATGGAGATCTCTGTATCAGTTTTAGTAAATGTTTTGGATGCTTGTTGGCTAAATCACACACATTATCGCTTGATATGGACAAACTTATCTCAGACATATTTTTTTGGACCGTGCTTAAAATATTCAAATCAATTTCAAGAAGTTCTGTGAATTTTTTTTTGAAAGTTTGTGACCGGCATTAATTTACAAGATGATATTTTTTCCTGATTTAGTTAGAAAATTGAGAAGCTTCAGTAGTTTCCCCATGTAAATGTTTCATTAAATGACGCAATGGTAGTTCATTTGCGTGCACCACTGCAATGGTATGCCAATATGCATTTATAACTTTCTCTGTACACTATTCTGAATTCCCGTATTTACAGCAGTTCCATCACGTTCAGTCGCAACTAAGTTCAAGAAATCCATTTGTTGTTGTAGCAATTGTATCATATTTTCTGCAATTGCTTTTGCTGTACCACATGGAACGGTTATATGAGCCCTGACAACTATAAGGACACTTAGCATTTTCTAATAAAAATTGATATGTACGAAAAATAAAAATACTAAATACAATTTTTCATTTATATTTATAAACATTTATACAAGAGCAAACACTTAATGCTTAAGTATAATTAAATAGCAATTATGTGGCTACATTATGACAAAATCCAAAAGAAACCTATATTTTGTTGACAACTAAATGTTCGGGCTGGCTAGTAGTATCTGATACTAGTATGATGTAACATCGCCTTTTGCCTTAATGACGGCTCTAATTCTTTGAGGCATGCTACGAGCAAGTTTTTGACATTCTTCCCTTGGAAAGTTATTCCAAATTTACAGCAGTTTAGTGCGTAAATCCATCACCGTCCTTTGCGGATGTGCCCTAAGGTTCTTCTTCATCTTGTGCCACACTATCTCTTTAATATTAAGGTCTGGACTGCTTGAAGGCCAGTCCAGAACACTTATATTATTATTTATAAACCAAGTTTTAGTCGACCTAGCTGTGTGGCAAGATGCGCCATCCTGCTGGAAAATGAAATTTCCATCTGGGTACACTGTTTCGATACTAGGCAACAGGTTTTCCGACAGTATTTTGTGATATTTCTCTGTATTAACGTTCCCGTGGATGAACTCCAACGTCCCTAACCCCTTGGACGATATACATCCCCACACCATTACACCTTTTGCGAATTTTACAGTTCGTTTCAAGCAGTCGGGATGGAATGCTTCGCTTTTTAGTCGGATCACACGAGACCGACTATCGCCTACTGATATTTCAAATTTCGATTCGTCACTGAAAATGATCTTGTTCCAATCTTCCTCTGTCCAGTGGAGCCTTTCTTTTGCCCACTCTAAACTTTTCTTTTTTTGTTTGGCCGTTAACAATGGCTTTTCCTTGGCCTGTAACAAAGGTGTACTCAGTATTTTAGGTGTATTACCGACGACTAGTGTAATTTTACCTTATAAAAGCCAAGACCACATTTGCGTATCCACTTCCTACAGCACTCTGGCGACACACTTAATCCAGTTTCCTGAGTCCATTGACGTGTAATGTCTCTCAATGATGAACGTCGTGTTATTTTACAAATTTTAACCAACAGCCTGCTATTTCGACTTGTAACTATTGGAGGGCGTCCAGTACTTTTTCCAGCAATTTCAATACTGCCTCTCTCACCGAATTTGTTAATTATTTCCTCAACAGTAGACTTTGGCACATTAAGGTCCGAAGCAATTTTACGCAATGAATCTCCTTCGTAACGCTTATTCACGATAATTTCACGAACTTTGATAGATAATGCAACGCCACGGCCCATTGTTATTTCTAAAGTGAACTAAACCACATTACCAATAACGATAACACGCTCGTTTGACACTTCACAATTTATTGTTTTATATTGTTTACGCATGACCCTCTAGAGTTTAACGTATTTATCGGTCCATGTCCGAACATTTAGTTGTCAGCAAAATATAGGTTTCTTTTCGATTTTGTCATAATTTAGCAGTCATGTTAAGCAATAAAAATAAAGAACAGACATATAAAAAATAAAAATAGCTTCTAGATGAAAATAGTTATTTGTAATACAAATACAAAATAATTCATAAATATTGCAATATGAGTATACAATGCTGAAACATCTAACACGTACAAACATATCTTGAACAAGAAAATGTTAAAGTAAAACGAAATAATCAGCCTTAATAAGTCAACTAACCCGATAACTTTTGCATTCTGCACTTATGGTTTGGATAACATTATTTTTCTTCAAAGTATTAATTTGTTATTAGCCCTCAAAATGAAAGGTGTAATTCGCGTTGAGTTTCTCGGAGGGAAACGGAGGTGGAAACTCAAGGCACTCGGCTAGCAGCAGGGGCGTTAACCTCGGGTTCGTTTACCTTAGGGGCCTCTGTATAGCTCCAAAAACAAAAACTTACCGCTCTAGCTCAAATGAAATTTATTGGGCGCCACCCTGTAATTCACAGCGAATAACTTTGGGCCAGGGATCCCAAAGAAGTCATTCCTTCTCCCAACTACTGAAATAAAGTACTAAGGGCACCTCTGTGGGAAGCACAAAAAAAACAAGACCAATATAGGTATATGAGCTTGTTTATTTGTTAAATAAACCTTGAGCCTGCGCTGACCTGGTTGCCACTAGCAACTATACACATACTCGAAAATAAACTTAATTAGAAGTATCATAAACAGTGTACCCGTTTGCTTTTAATGAAACGCAATAAAGGTTTGATTCCGTTCTATATTATCTAATTTCTATTATGATTAATGGAACCTATTTAGCAACGGTTCACGAAAGTGAATTTTATTTTAATTTATTTTCTGAATAACCACAAAATGCAAGAAACCCAATTACGGTAGCCAAAAACCACCCAACGATTAATCAGTAACACAGCAAATTACTTAAAATAAATCCAAAAATATAAGCAATTGTTGGAAGTTAAATTTTCGTTAGCAAAGGGGCTTATGGCCCAGTAACACAGGAATAATAAAATCAATGGCTCGGAATTCGCGCTCGCAACCACCACTTATAGTACAGACCAAGTGGTTATGTTTTAATCAAAAATAATTTTGTAGTATACGGGCGACGGACATTGAGATCTCAACAACTTGACCACGTATTTTTATGTCACCTCTAGGGTGGGAACGCAGGGCTGATTTTAAGCGCAAAGATTGCGAAATCGACTGTAATCCTAATTTTAATTCGGACGCACCCTGTATATGCAACCGGTAGGGTAGAAATCTATATTCCCGATCTATTAAGTGTTCGAAATTCTAACCCTCAATTATTACAAACTACTTAATCATCTTAATTTTTAACCGTATCTGGAATTCAATTTACCAACAAGTGAGTTTAGTAATAATTCGCAAGGTATTGCTAAGCTTGGATGTGCATTTACCCTGATTTATTCGTGGGGTGAACACTACCGCTATAATTAGAGGTTTATTCAATAAAACTGTACCTTAAAATTCCGGACTGCTTAATGCAGTTAAACCTAACCTATCTGTTACATTCCAATCATTTTAGAAACGTTGCTAGGGAACCCAGAACCAGAATTGTGAAGTCGCAAGCTGCTAGGCGAGCTCTAGTATCGTAAGTAGCACCTGGGGGACGATACGTGGCTTCGCGTTCAACAGGCGAAGTCCAAGGGTACGGAGGCAGCAAGAGCCTCTGGGAATCTTCACGGGAAAAGAAAAGGGGTGAAATAAAACGACCCACACATAACCTACTAGAACGTAACGAATCTAAAATTTACCTTAGTTGGTGGACGCCCTTTGTAAGTTCAATGCAATTTAATGCCTTTTATGCTTAGAGATTGCCTTTTATACTTTATCCTCAAGCCCATGTGACGAGAAGAGTGTTTTTCCGCCAATTTGCGAACAGAATTTCCGTGAACCAAAATATACACTTCTACGAATCAGTGGCGATTTCTTCTAATGAGCTAGGTGTGCGCCGCACACCTTGAAATAAATAAGGCTAAAACCTATTACTTAATTGTTGGCCCTTTAGTAGTTACATACGTCTGGAACGTGAATATTTGATTTCATATTTATAACTATCCCATCAAAAATCAGCTAATAGTAACTAGTTGGTGGGAATGAAGTAAATACTAAGTAAAGTACGTTTTTTTTCTATAATAACTGTCAAAGTGTTACAATGTTGGTAGACATGTGATTAAAACGGTAGTAAATTTTTATACCTCGTGTTGGTAGAACTTTTTTAAAATTATGGTTATGTGTCAATTTTGAATGTCAAAGTTTCTTAATTTGAACTCTTGACAAGTTTCATTTTTTAACATAGAATCATCATCATCATCAATAAAATCGGATAAAAAAAGAAAACCAAGAAATACTTTAAATGCAAAAATGAAGCAAGCGATATTAAATTATGACATATATGTCAAAATGACAATTATTTTTTTAGTGGAAGAAAAGAACTAAAAATCTATCTACCAACATTATTAAAACTAGGGACCCTGCAGGAATGCAACTTATCCCCTAGAAAGTTGACCTTGGAAATTATTATAGAAAAAAAATGTACTATAGTTCTACTGCCACTATTGCTCGCCGTATTGTGTCGAATTGTAACTAGAAATTGCGAATGAGGTAGGGTGTGCATTCTGATTCTCGAACACCCGCAGTGACCGGCGATGCACTTGGACAGCTTGCAATATCCGCCTAATACGCCCGCGCAAATCGCCGGTTGAAGTGCTTTAGTGAGCTGACAAGAAACCGCTCACAGCAAAATTCGTTGAAGGTGATTGGTGTTCTACGAAGTGACTCCCTATTTCTAGTTTGTTTTTCGATTGATAGTGTGGTGTGGTGTTTCATTAATGGCAGAAAAAACAGTAATAGAGCAACTGTTTGAAAGACCTTTTTTCGCGAGGTCGTTTGAAGAAAAGTTGCAATTAATAGGCCAACGCCCTTGCCCACAATTGCCGGATCTTGTTATGAAACACACAGTAAAAAAAGCAAACTGTAGTGACTACACGAGACATTTTTCTATCACGCAGTATGAAAAAACAATTTGGCTGGCAGGCTGTTCAAATAAAAATAAATTATTTTGTTGGCCATGTTTATTATTCAAAATAGAATCTACCAAAAATGTTTGGAATAATGAAGGCTTCTCAGATTTAAACCATTTATCAGCAGCTATCCAAAAACACGAAAGAAGTCAGACTCATGCGAACTGTTTTTTAAAGCTTACTTTATTTGGAAAGCAAAGAATTGATGTTCTACTAGACGAGCAAAAACGAGACGAAATTCGGGTTCATAATGAAAAAGTAAGAAAAAATCGGGAAATTTTAAAACGGTTAATTCAAGCAACATGTTTTCTGGGAAAGCAAGAATTGCCTTTTCGAGGACATGATGAGTCAGCAGCATCCTTAAATAAAGGAAATTTTCAAGAGTATTTAGAATCTACTCGAGAATTCGATCCTGTGTTAGATAATCACTTGCAAACATCAACAATATTTCGCGGTACATCTGCAACCATACAAAATGATTTAATTAAAGCCGTAAATAGTGTAATAATGGACGAAATAAGAAAACAAATGGGTGAAGCTGAATTTGTGGCTATTATGTTGGATGAAACCACCGACATAATAAATAAGTCTCAACTTTCAACTGTATTTAGATATGTACACCAGGGCACTACTTACGAAAGATTCATTAATTTTACTGATGTAAGCGCTGACCGAACTTCTGAAGGATTATTTAAACATGTTGAAAACGTTTTAGATTCTTTTAATATACATCAAAAACTCATCGGACAGACATATGATGGCGCCTCTGTTATGGCGGGTCATTTAACTGGATTAAAAACCAAGGTTTTGGAAAAATACCCAAACGCAATTTTTACACATTGCTATGCTCATGTTTTGAACCTGGTTTTACAGCAGTCTTTAAACAATGTTCAACAGTGTAGAATATTCTTTCAAACACTAAATGGCTTAGCAGCATTTTTTAATAAGTCGACAAAACGAACCCACTTATTAAAGGATTTTTTAAATAAAAAACTTCCAAATGTTGCCCCAACTAGATGGAATTTTACTTCCCGGCTAGTTCATACTGTTTATGAATACAGAGATCAACTGCACGCATTCTTTTTGCATTGTATGGAAAATTCTGGGGACTGGGACCATGAATCTAATGTAAAATTTCAAGGGTTTTTAGCTTTCCTTGAAAAATTTGAAAATATATTTTTGATGCGGTTGTTCTCAAAAATCTTTTCCCATACGGATGTTTTGTATGATATTCTGCAAACGAAAACATTCGACATACTATATTGCAGTAAAAAGGTGACTGATACATTAAATGCTTTTAAAGAGATTCGCGAAAATGACAATTCTTTTGAGGAATTTTACGAATGGACAAATGGCCAAATTTTATCAAGACAATCAACAAACTATGAAGATATGCGCCCAGCAAAAAAGATGAAGATTGACGACTCTGTTGCCTCAAAAAAATTAACATTTCGCCGACTGTTCTGTGAAATTATAGACAATGTGTGTTCTCAAATTAACACGCGATTTTCGTCAATTGAAACACTTAGTTATTTTAATCTCTTACACAGTGAAAAATTCTCCACGTTTAAAACAAAGTTTCCTGACTGTGAATTCGATAAACTGAAAACTTTCTACAAAAACATGTTTGACTTTATAAGGCTTAAAAATGAACTTATAGTGATCTATTCATCTGCTGAGTTTGAAAATAAGCCTGTACATGAGATTGTTCATTTTATGTACAATAATAAGCTTAATATGGTGCTTAAAGAAGTTTATAAACTATCAGTTTTAATTTTGACAATACCATCTACTACGGCATCTGTAGAAAGATCATTTTCTGCTTTGAAGAGGATAAAGACGTACAATCGCTCAACCCAGCAAGAAGAAAGGCTATCCGGGCTAGCCTTAATGTCAATTGAAAGAAGTGTTCTTATGGATCTGCAAAGCAATAAAGAAAACTTCTACGACGCTGTCATAAATAAATTTTTGGAAAAGGATAGACGATTAGAATTTGTATATAAATGATACCAAGTTTTTATTTTTTGAGCACACCCGAACTATCTAGTCAGGAGACGCCACTGGCTGAGAGACTGGATTGCTTTTATCATTGTTTGCTTGTGGGACATGAATTCGAAAATTTATGGAACATTGTTAAATTCATTTTGATTATGTCCCATGGAAATGCTAATGTAGAGGCTGGATTTTCCATTAATAAACATTTATTAGTAGAAAATTTAAAAGAGGAATCTCTTACTTGTCAGCGTGTTGTTTATGATGCTGTACACAGCAAGGGTGATGTTTTAAATGTTGTCATTAGTGACAAAATGAGATCCTATGTAAAAAATTCTAGCTGCAAATATAAGTTGGCTTTGGAACAAAGAAGAAAAGAAGAGCAACAGGAAAGTGAAGAAGCATCGCTGAAGAGAAAAGCCACGCAAGAAATATATATGCTAGAATCTAAACAAAAAAAAAATAGAACGCGATACAACGTATGAGTCTAACATAATTCAGACAAAAATTGCTGAATTAAGAAAGTACTTGTAATTTTTTTTTGTTTAAGTTATTTTGAATGTACAAGTTTTGATATAAAAAGTTATTTTATGTGTTAATGTTCCTTTCTGTGTTTATTATTATATAGACCGACTGAAAGTGTCCGTTCAAGAGAATGTCCGTCCAAGAGGGAGTTAACACAATGCAAATTATATGAGAGTCGGTCGGGACCATGAGAAACTGTCTGTCCAAGGGAGGTGACCGTGTATCCGCGAAGGGGAATTTCACTGTAACAGCAATAAGATAACACAAGAAAATAACACGTATTGCTTGAGTAAGAAAGAGATAAACATAATAGCAAATATTGGAGTAGGCCTGACGCACATTTAATTATGACAGATGTCAACCACACATGCCTACTAAAATAATTTTTTTTTGTATGGTCATCTCTTACTCAAGCATTCTATTTTGTTGTTCATGTTATCTCATTGCTGTTATATATCGGGTGTTCATAAACAGTCGTCATCCCAGTTGCTTTGAAAAACAAAATGTTATATCTTTGATTAATTCGTGCAACACAATGAAACGTCATTGAGTACTGTCATAGCGCATTTATTCTCAATTTTAATAGACATACGTTTCTGAAGTCGAAACCTACTGGGATGACGACTGTTTATGAACACCCGTTATAATTATGGCCCAATCCGTATTACAGCATAATTTTGATTTAGAGTAATGAAATAGTATATTGTATGTTAAGAGCTGAAAGTGCATTCTTGCCGCTTGCACGTGAATATTGCTGGTTGAGGCAAAGCCGAAACCAGCAATCATGCAAAAGTGGCAAGTGCACTTTTAGCTCGAAACATACATACTATTTTTTCGACGACTGAGCATATTATTAATGGAAAATATATTTCATTTTATTGCAAATATTAATTGACAATCAAGTTAACATTACTCGTGCAGTCTATTAGACATGTGACGCGATTATTTCGACAAATGACGGGCATTGTCAAGGAAACATTCGGACGTAGCTACCTATTTTGTTCACATGGAAACCCAAAACGCTCGGTGAGCAGCAAAGTGATGAAAACGCACACTCAGCGGTAAATGTCAATTTTCTGTTGTCAAATGACAGTGAGAAAAATCTACTTTCGATGTGAGTCGTCGAAAAATATGTTTCTTACGGTTCTGATCCTGGCAGTTGAAAAAATTGTATATACGCGGCAGGGCAGAACACCATTTTTCCCTCTGTTTATTTGTAGTGCTCGGCATCGCCCTTGAGCTGCAAACTCACATCTTGGTAAAAATTATGCTTTTCTTTTTCTTATAATGTATTATTTTTTCACATTGCCATTGGTGACATTAAAAAAAGTGACTTTTTGATACTTTTCATAACTGCTCAAAATCATATTGATTTCACCTAAAAATGAACTCAATGAATTAATAACAGATTCATCCATTTTCAAGTAAGCTCTATTCTATAATGTACATTGGTTAATTTGTACAGGGTCCGGCAACGAAGCGGAGGTGGAAGATATTTCTAAAACTATGAGAGTTGCATAAATATTGAGTATATAAAAGTTGTAGGTAGGTACTAAGGTGGTGCACATTACTAAAATAGTTTTGATTATACAGAGTGTCTCAAAAAAGTGTGGCGGATCAAACTTTTTTTTTTTTAAATAGAATGCCGTATATTTAGGTACCTAGCTTAAAAGTTTTATATTGAAATACTCTTCATTTTCATATCAAGTTGTATGGGTCTAACGTCAACTGTTTTGGAGATATTAACGATTTTATGCAAAAAAATGCTGAACTTCAGGCGACTGCTGTAAGCGACAGAAAACAATTGAATGAAGGAAAACGGTACCAAAAAATTAGGATTTTTGTAAACTATCTTTCAAGTGTAAAATGGTGGATCTGGGTATTAATGTTATACAAATTTAATTTCGATTTTTTTTCAAATGGAACGCCCTGTATATTTTTGTATTTCTGAAGAGCTCTTTTAATGAACTTTCTTTTGATATGGGACTTCATACCTCTTAAGTTCTAACTGTTTTTCAGATATGCGAGTTTAAACATAAAAAACAATTTAAACCCCTTAAGATGCTTTATTTCAAGGGATAAAAAACAAACGCCTTTAAAATAATTAATTTATTCCTGCATTTATCGTTTTTTCGTGTTTATAATTTCCTGCATCAACACTGACTGAATTTATATTTTCTAAACCTGATTTTGTGCTTTTATTTTTAGAGAGATCATGCGTTTAAATCACTATTTTAAGGGCGTTTGTTTTTTATCCCTTGAAATAAGGCATCTTAAGGCGTTTAAATTGTTTTTATGTTCAAACACACATATCTGAAAAACAGTTGAACTTAGAAGTATGAAGTACCATATCAAAAGAAAGCTCATTAAAAGGGCTCTTCAAAAATACAAAAATATACAGGGCGTTCCATTTGAAAAAAATCGAAATGATTAAATTTGCAAATATTGAGCACCCTATATAAAATTAATACCCAGATCCACCATTTTACACTTGAAAGATAGTTGACAAAAATCATAATTTTTTGGTAACGTTTTCCTTCATTCAATTGTTTGCTGTCGCTTACAGCAGTCGCCTGAAGTTCAGCATTTTTTTGCATAAAATCGTTAATATCTCCAAAACAGTTGATGTTAGACCCATACAACTTTATATGAAAATGATGAGTATTTCAATACAAAACTTTTAAGCTACCCAAATATAGGGCATTCTATTTAAAGAAAGTAAGTTTGATTCGCCATACTTTTTTGCGACACCCTGTATAATCAAAAATATTTTAGTAATGTGCACCACTTTCGTACCTACAACTTTTATATACACAATATTCATGTAACTCTAATAGTTTTAGAAAAATCTTCCACCCCTGCTTCGTTGCCGAACTCTGTACAAATTAACCATTATACATTATAGAATAAAGCTTACTTGAAAATGGATCAATCTGTTATTAATTCATGTAGTTCATTTTTACAGTACAGTAAAAATTGCGCTTCCATACTTTGACCAAAATTATTGAAAAAGATATTTTTGTCAACTACACGGAAAAATTGCATGTTCAACACATTGGAAAAGTGATTCGTCCATGCTCACGTAAAACTTTTACATTCGCTGTAAAACTCTCCCTTTTCTTAACTTGTAGAACAATCTAAAGTACGTTTTTTTTTCTATAATAACTGTCAAAGTGTTACAATGTTGGTAGATATGTGATTAAAACGCTAGGAAATTTTTATACCTCGTGTTGGTAGCACTTTTTTAAAATTATGGTTATGTGTCAATTTTGAATGTCAAAGTTTCTTAATTTGAACTCTTGACAAATTTCTTTAATTTTGCAAACGTTCATTATGTTTATTTTCAAATATTGTAAGTTTAATAATTAATAAACTAGCAGTCCAGTGAGACAAATGTCTCATTTAATAAAACAAAAAAGACCGTCCCGGACGGACGGAAATCACGTGATTTCTCGAAAACCGGAAGTGTCACGTGACTGAAATTCGGTTCCTGACCTGACATGACCATTCCAAACATATAACTTTCATAACTTTGTTCTCTATTTCTTACGGTTTGGCTGCTGAAACAGCGTCCCAGACAGACGGAAATCACGTGATTTTTCGAAAACCGGAAGTGTCACGTGACTGAAATTCGGTTCCTGACCTGACATGACCATTCCAAACATATAACTTTCATAACTTTTTTCTCTATCTCTTACGGTTTGGCTGCTGAAACAGCGTCCCAGACAGACACGTCTTTTAGATAAAGGATTTGCAATATTTTACTATGCTGTTCGTTTTACCCACTATTATGACATATCTATCAAAATGACAATCATTTTTTTAATGGAAGAAAAGAACTGAAAATCTATATACCAACATTATTAAAGCTAGGGACCCTGCAGGAATGCAACTTTTCCCCTAGAGTTGACCTTGAAAATTATAGAAAGAAAATGTACTTTACTATTAATTCACTAGCGATTTAAGAACAACTCGCTAGCATATAAACATTATAAACAGTTACTTATGGTTGCTATTATAGGGATAATAATAATAATTTCAGTTTAAAATGACAAAGAAATAATAATTAATCGAGTTATTTAACAATAACAGTAACGGCGTAACTGGAGACTTGAGTTACCGCATTTATATTTTTATGACGCTCAACGGCTTAAACCCGAAAAGAAACACAGATTGCAAGCAGCTGAAAATTATTTCGGTGGCACAAATAATTCTCACTTATAATCTCATGAGTATTAATTCTTTCCTGATTTTTTTTTGACTGCGTACCAACAACGTCGTATTAATTAGGACGCCTTCCAGAGGCGAGCATTTCCTTTCCAGAAACTTTCCATTTGAAAATATATTTTTTGGAACTTTTCCTTACTACCAATCTCTAGCGTGCTTTTAAAACTTTCTTTAGTGCAACAAAAGTTATTACATTTGTCGTACATTTTAAATGCGGCATATGCCGCGGGTTTCAGCTAGTTGTTGACATAATTACCTTCAAATTTCCAATGCCAGCAACTACCTAAAGCTGAATGCAGACGATTTATTTGTTGTCATGGCTCACTGCAATTAACTTTCTAAAAAATCACTTTGTAGCAATTAACATGCTTAATTCCACGTAAAAAAACCTGGCGCACTATAGCGGCAAAATAGTAAGAAATAATTGGTGCCAAACCCCAATATTATTATGTCAAATAATTCAAATTTGGTAAAACAAAATATTGAAATTTAGCGGCCTGATGGCAGGCTATAATAAAACTTGTAAAATTGCTGAATTTGAATTGAATTGCCTGGCGATCGAACTCGAACAACGAAAACTACACCGCAACTTGTACACGCCCTGTGCGGGGTTCTAGTACATTACTATTTGAAATCGCCAGTGCGACTGATAAGATAGCTAATTAGCTTTTTTTCAATTAAAGGCCTTTGATTTTGGATCGCATAAAGTATCGCAGGCAAAACTGCCTGTACAGTCAACACAATTCCACCGAAATTTGCAAAATCAGCGTGTACTTATTGCAAGGCTATCTGCAACGCTTGAAGCAGGCTTCCACCAGGTGGAACACGGCCGACGAGGGATATATGCGGCTTATGGAATCCCGGCAAAGGATCTTCAACTCAGGAAGTTCAGCGGGCCGAAAATGTTTCATGGGGTCATCTCTGGCAACGTCGTCCAGGAGCGTGCAAGATGCAAATGCAGTAATAATGATGTAGCATAAACCTGCGGCGTAAAGGCCTAATTCCCAAATTAATTAGAACAAAACCCTAACAAATTAACATGTGCTTACCCCATTATAGGAACACAAAAAATACAACGAGGCGTTACAATTTATATTAATAAATAAATTAATTGATAAACAATTTTTGAAATCAATATTAGACACATTAATTTCTCACACTATGCTACAACTTTTTACAGCAATAAATATCACATACTTTTAGGATTATGTTGGCAGACTTTTCTTCAAAACCAGTCAATTCAGAAATACGTAAGATCATTAACACGATGATAATATCAGTCATGTGTAACCACAGCTTTATCTTTAAATGATTATAGGCCGGATACATCATGCGGACACTGTATATTATAATTTTAGGATTCCTTAAATTGTATCACAAAAATACATTTTATTATAAATATAATGAAAATGTCGTTCCTTTGAATAGCCGCCCTTGTGCGGTAAATCGCCTGCACACCTACACGTGGCGACCTTGCATACAGGGTTCCCCAAAACGCACCGATAATACTTCAAGAATGAATTGGGACATTTATTTATAGTCGAAACGGCTGTATAGATGCATGTCCTAAACGTAACCGTTACTGAGTTTTGTTTATATTATAATTTTCATCATCATCATCACTGGCTCAACAACCCCTTATAGGTCTTGGCTTGTTCAAGGAGTTTACTAACGAAGAAGTCTTACGACGGATCAATAAAGCAAGTGATTTACTAACCATAGTTAAAACCATAAAACTGGAGTATCTTGGCTATGTGATGCTGGGAGAAAGGTATAACATGCTGCGGCTGATATTAGAAGGAAAAATCGAAGGAAGTCGACCACCAGGGAGAAGACGCACATCTTGGTTGAGAGAATAGTTCGGCTGTACCTCTCTGCAATTATTCAGAGCTGCAGTATCAAAAACCAGAATAGCCATAATGATTGACAACCTCCGAGGGAAGACGGCACCTTAAGAAGAAGAAGAAGAAAAGAGTTTACGCCATTCGTCCCGTTTGTTGACGGTTTTTCATCTGTAACAGGCAAAGATAGACACAAAATTATTAAGAAAAATAACACTTCGACGGAGGTAACTCGGCCATTAGACAAAGAGATAACACAAAATACGGAAATGGGTATTATAAAACTGAATCAAACATCATACCTAGAATCAGTACTGAGGACATTTAAGACGGAAGACTGTAAACCAGTATCAACTCCTATGGAGTGGAGTTATCGAAGGGTGAAATCGTAGTGAAATAGAATGGGGAAGTAAATGTGAGAGAACGTCATTGTCCAACAGGCATCTTCCTACAATTATAGACACCATCTTAAATTCCATTTGGAATTTACTTCAACCATACATCAAATTAAACATTTATTCTTATACTGGCTGCATTCGTAAATGCTCGTTAATTGTAGAACCTTATTTAATTGAACAATCCTTAATTGGAATTGCAACGAAGTTAATCCCCTCCAAATAGTACTCACAGCATTTGTTATTAGACGCAACGCTGAGATAGTGACAGGGTTATTATTATTAGATAAAAAATTGGGTACCCGGATGTGCCGACAATATCGACAATATTGATGCATCTAAACAAATTTTACAAATGTATCAAATATTGTGTTGAATCTACATCAAATCCAAAAAGAAAATATAAAAAACGGTTCAGAACAACCTCAAGAAATATTACATCAATAGCATCAGCAACTTCCAAAGTTTTTTTATGCTAATTCGTATGTTCCAAATTACACGCAAACTGACGCAGAAGCTCGCTGCAATGATTACGTGATTGTTTGAATAGTTTCTAGTTACAAATTCACGAAAACATTGCCAGCTCGCATTTCTGTACGAATCTAATTTCCAATATACGGAAGGTATTCAAATTGAGTTAGTATTCCGGACGAGGTTAGATAAACACAAATCACGTACAAGAAACAGCTCTACAAATATGGAAGCTGCTTTCGGGTTCTATCTGTGGAAATAGAAGTAGGGCAGCTTTTTGCAAAGTGTATCGATGACAAATCGTATGTTCGAAATCTCACCTAAACTGACGCAGAAACACGCTGAAGTGATTTCGTGAGGGTTTGAAAAGTTACCACTAGAAATTTTCTGAAAAAAGTATCCACGCACATTATTATTAACACCAATCTAATTTGTATCATATAGAAGATACCCCTTCAAAGAGAGTTACGGCTCCAAATGGAGTGAGATAAAGATAACATCCTGAACAAGAAATTGCAGAACAATACGAAGAGTTTGTTACGTTCATTTGGCTCATTTTGACGTTAGCCTTTAATTGTGGCACATTCTTAAAGCTCTGCCTCACTAGAGTTGGCCTAAGCGCTACTTATTTGCTAAACGTATTTAAAAGATTAGAAGTAAGTGTATCAGCTTCGGTTATCGTGGAGTGACAATTTTGCTTATAATCGAGACCGTCTCCTCGATTATGTGTTGTCTCTTGGTTTTATTGGCCTTCTAAGAGGGTTACGTGAAGTAACTAGCCCTGGAAATTATACTTCCTTGATTTATAAAAGACTGTCAGTTTTGACTTTGGGGGTCAAGTAAATGACGTTTCAGATGGTTCGTGGAGGCTGTGATTCTAGTACTACGGACGCAACAACAGTTAACAGTTTACTCCCGCTATGCCAGATTTGGCTTATTTAGCGGAATATAGGCGTGATGTCTCGCATCGAATGGCTTCTCAGACATCTTCTGTTGGATTCTGGCCTGTTGTCGACTCTATTTTGTGCAACTAGACGCTTGTTTGCCGTAAGATCTAGCGCATTCGCTTAGACACTTCTTTATGTAGTTAGAGATTGTAGGGTTATTTTGTTTCATTATAGTGGTGAAATCGCTTTTCGTCCACTCACTCTAGAATTATTGCTTTTTGTTTTTCCAATTGCAGGACTTTCGAAAAATTTTGCAAAAACAACATGCATTGCTACCGTTGAAAAATATTTGAGACTTTTTGCGTCTCTGTATCGAATTTAAATTTTAAGTAGTTGCGGTTATCTTCTTTATTTTTACCAATCTTTTGGGTGTGTGAAATCTGGGAAAGTCAAGAAGTCGTTAGATGTAATGGAGATAATATGCAGATGGGTTTCGATAATTCAGCAATTTTTCTGGCGTTAGTATACCTAGTAACAGTAGTATCAGTTTTGGGGAGACCGATTTCAGGTAAGTAGGCCTTCATATGTCCTTTTTGCCAACCCAATGAATAAAGTCTAGGTATGCAGAGTACCAGGTACTTTAGTCCTACTTAGAATTTTGCCGAGACTAAGGAGGTCCAACCCTAGAAAGGGATTTTTTACATGCTATACCTAAAGTGGGTCTTTGCCTCCTGATTAAATTTCTTAAGACTGGGGGAGAGAATGTTAAGCCGATATACGTCAGAAGGCTTTTCGGCCTTTTCCTGTTTATGGATTTCGTTGTATTGATCCTTCTTTCTTTTTGAGTATGAGTTCGATTTAGGAGTTTTTTAGATATATGTATTGAGAAAGTATCCTGCTTTCTAGGTTGGAATTTGTAAATCCTACTTTAGGGATATAACTGATTGTTGAGTTTCTGTTAAGGACTTTGATACCCGTTAAATAGCATTTTAGAAGTCTGTTTGGGTGGTCTGTGTGAGTGTCTTCCATCAGAGCCTGTGCGAGATCGAATCCACATCAGATACTTTGATCGACGCCGGTACCGACAGATAAGCTACCACCTTGCCTTTTAACTGAATATTTTGACGCAATTCAAAGTGCATTAACGTAATTTAAAAACTGACTATATTGACATTTTCTTGTTTATTTCAGACTTATGGAGGTATTATTGAAGTATGTGTAGTTCCTACATGCCTTTAATTTTGTACATTGGTGGGTTAAGCATGTATTTTTAATTAACATGCCATTGCAAGCATTGCATTATCACATTCCATGTCTACTATCGGATTCTATCACAATTATTTACATTTAAATGTTATAGATTCAATATTATATACATATACGAGAAACTGATCCATTTTACATTATTTGCCTGTATGTATATAGTAAAAATAAAATATTACTTGAATTGGGCCGCATTTATGTTTTGTTCTTGGTATAACATATCATAGCTTATCAAAGAGTCTGCGTTTGATAAAGATTCTTTTTTTAAATTTCTGTTCAATATAAGTTGTGAATACCATATTTCCAGGGAATCGTACTTAGATTTGCAGGTAGTCGAGTAAACAAATTGGTGGCGCCCATATTTTATTTTGATCAGTTCAGTTTCAGCCCATCTCTTCCTTCGGAGTAGTTTGGCGGGCCCGTTAGGGTAATCATTGCTGGCTATCCTGCTTGTATCGAAGTGAAAGATTATTGTCGTTTGTGTATTGGAGTATTCAGAAGCTAACAAGTTTCTAATTAGAAATTCATGAAAACATTGTCTACAAGGAGTGCTGTTATTACGAATCAATTTTCCAGCAAACGGAACGTATTCAAGTAGAGTTAGTACACCGAATAGGGTTAGATAAAGATACATCTTGAACAGGAAATAATATGGAAGCTGTTCTCGGGTCTTGTTTGTAGAAATACTAGGAAATATGGGAACAAATTGTTTGCGCACATCACTATTACTACTAGTATAATTTGCAGCATAGGCAGGATATCGATTTAAAGTGAGCTAGGAGTCCGAAGAGAGTTAGATAAGGGCATATTCTGAACAAGGAACTGCTCTACAACATAGAAACTGACCTACACTTCTGTGTGTGCCGGCTCTAGAACTAAATATGACGGAATGGCTATTTTGTTTACATTTGCTGTAAATCTAATACTGCTAAATTTCAACAAAAAACCCTGCTCAAGGTGCTCTTCGAAGATGAGTCGGGTAGTACTGTACCAAACGGTCTCTGGGGTAACTTTTTACTGCCTCAGAAGTGCCGCGAAATGCTAAACTTTTACCTTGTAAAAGCTCGAATGCCAGCAAGGTGGTTAGCTGCGACTTGCGGAAAATATCATGTGCCGGATCCAACAAGCTACAAAGTGCAGTTTGAGGGTGGTTCTGAAGGTTGTAATCAGGTGCTAAACTCAACAAGTCACGGACATAACCTGGAGAGCCGTTTCAGGGCAATATTTGTAGGCACTGGATCTCAAGAAGCCACACAAATATGCTTGGAATTCAGGATCAGGGGTTGTTAAAGTGTTTTTTAAGTGGGTCTTACAGTTAAAGCTGGTTATGTGGGTCGGTGTATCGAAAAAGTGTCTTCAGCAAGGTGAGCATTCTGGTTTTATACCTTTTTGGGTTTCCTTATCTGGACTATTTTCTAGGGCAATTTGAAAAGGATTGTGAGAGCTCTGCTGTATGTGTTGTCGCGCATAGCTGGGCTTTTGGGTTTATCTTCAATCTGCGCCCAAAAGAGATTCAAGTGCTGACATTATTGGAACAACCAAATGAAAATGACCAAGAAAAATGAGAGACTATGTGATAACAGATGCAACTACATATATTATTAACGCATGGTGGAAAAGGGAAAAAGGATTTCAGAAACAATGAGTGGACGATATGAAGAAGTGTATATATAAAGACAGACAAATTCTTGTCATTAAAGTGATCTTATCGTTACAAATTCTATTAAGAAGAATATAAAGAACAACGTATATCGACTATAAACGGCGGAGGCAGTGGGAAATACTGTAATACAGCAGTCAATTTGTATTAGATCAGCGATAGTAATACTGTATTTATTAAAACGTTTGACATGCTAGTTTCAAAAACCATTAAATCAAGGAAAGTTCAACTCCGTTTTCGTGCACGCAATTACATTGAAACAAAATGGGATGTTCCAGCTAAGGTCAGAAACCCCAAAAGTCCCGAATGAGGAACAACAATAATTTGAAAAGGCTAGCTAGAACCTGCCTTCACTTATCGACTGGTATGACTTTAATTTGGTACTGCAAGAAATTATTAAGAAGGCATTAAAATTGTAAAACAAATATAAATCCCCGACTGAGGAGACATTTGTTGTCATCGCGAGCTACATCACTGGTATTAGATTAATAAATTATTTTCACACACAGTCCTCCTTAAGTCGGATCGATACCTTGCAGGTTTATTTTTGGCCTTCCATTTAAAAGCTTGGGCTTAATTAGCGTCATACGTGTGCAGCCCTCCGAGGAAGTTAACGGAATGATAAGCGGCCAAATCGCGATAAGGAGCAGACCCATGTGCGAATTTCATAAAGCAAGTGCCGTCCTTATCGTGTGCTTACTCGACTGTGAATTCCACTACGCTATGTAGTTGACCACTGAACCGTGGGGTGTTTTACACGGGCCTCTGGCTAGGTAATTGATTGTGCTGCTGCTGATAAACATGTCGTGCTCGTAGAGTAGTAAATGTGGCACAATTTAATAGCGTAGCGCGACTAACTATAGAAAAGGGGCGTTTGTTCGATTGTTATCAAGCAGCAAGCTCAAACGAGAAAAGTGCGTTTAAAAATAAAATTATATTAAATTCCTTTTTTACGTCTTACTGGCTATTTATAATCTATTTTCGGCGTTGTTACTCGGCCTACTTACAACGTACTATGTTACAGTAGGTCATGTGGCCAGGATAATTTTAATATAACAAGCGAAATACAAAAATAAGGTTTGCCAAAGCTTTAGTATTCTCTATAGTTCTCTACGCTTCAGAATCAGGGGTAGTAAAGACAGAATAGAAGCGTTCGAGATACGAGTATGGTGAGGATGTTGAGGGTTCTTTGAACTACTCGAAGAACAAAGGCGTTTATCCTCAACGAAATACTCCCTTCTGTGGACTGGACACATACGACGTTGAATGCGGTGAATGAAACGAACTGATGTAATGCAAGAGCTCTTCCAAACCAATTTCAGTCAAGCAGTTAATAATTCACAAGATGGATAAAACTGGTAGAACATTATATAATAGGCTAATCTGATGGCTCATAACACATCGTCAATATGGTATGATGAAGAAGAGTTCGTTTTCTTGTTCTACGAAAGTGTTGTGGTATTTATCAGCAACAGTGCGTATTTTTTGTGACGAATGAAATGTTAATTTCTTCGTGTACATACGGAGAATATTTTATAACCTTTAACCTGGTTGATTTTGAGCACTGCTTTGGGAAACTTCCGATTCGTCGGGTAAACATGACGCCATTATGTTTACTGAGACTTCGACAAAAGGTAGTGAGTCTTCCTTGAACTAGTATGTGTGATCTACGATATCTTCGTCTTTAAGATGTCTTACTGGTTTCCCATGTGTATCAATCGTATGAGCACTGACTGACACAGACAGACAGACAGACAGACAAACAGACAAACAGGCAGACAGAAACAGAGAAATATCCATAAGTACGTCCTCGAGCTGGTGCTCGAACTAACAGACCGAGGGACGGACGGACCGACAGACAGACAGACAGACAGTGGTTAACGTGGCGGACGACGTTAACGTGCAACTACAAAGTTCTCTAGAAAGTTTAGTAAATGTGACGGAAAAAAGCGGAAACTTACGCAATGATTATAAACCAGACATCTTAAGAGCTGTATCAATGGTAAGAAAGATTTTTAATAAATTTTTCAAAGTTTTAGAAGAGAAAAATATGGAACTTGAAAACTGTAAACAACTTGAAGAAGGAAAAGGTAAAATTAACAGTGTGGCGAGACCTATTATTCAAGAACGTAAACTATATGCTGATGTAACCAAACTGTAGAAAAATACAGAATCCTACAATAAATTGATGGTAGCTACGCGAGTACGGAATGAAATAATAAGAGAACGTACCAAAGTGGAGGATGTAGCGAAACGCATTGCAAGTTTGAAGTGGAGTTGGGCGGAGCACATCATGAGACAAGACGACAATCGATGGTCTAAACTGACGACCGGGTGGAGATCTCGGGAAGGCAGAAGGAACCGAGGTAGACCGAGGGCTAGATGGCGAGACGACGTGGACAAGATCGTAGGGATACAGTGGGTGAGTACAACATCGGATAGAACGGAGTGGAGGCGCCGAGGGAAGGCAAAGTAGACAGGTTCATGAAGATTTACAATGACGGACGGGGACATCTGCCTCTCCGCCAAGTAAACAGGTTCACTAAGCTTTACAATTCCGGGCGGGAACATCCGCCTTGCTCAAAGTAAACAGGTTCAGGTAAGTTCTACATATTTTTAGGAGAGATGGGGCGTTTGTACTCTAGTGTCTTCAGCAAGCCAAACGCCCTTGTTTTAGAATTTCTTGGCTCCCGTTATCAGGGCTTTGCTGTTGGTGGGTTTGAATAGGAGCGGCGCCGACTGCTGTTTCACGTGACCTCGCGCATCGCTGTATGGGTGCATTTTACCTTCTATTACATTTTATGTGAAAAATACGCATTTGGACTCGAGCTAACGTCACAGGGAGGTGGACAGGTGTTTCCGTCCTTGACTTCGTTCCTCTATTAATCTTACTTCGTGCTGTGGTGGACAGGAGTCTTTTTTCCGGCGGACCGCTTCCTGGCACTCTTGCAAGTTGGCGATGTTTCATATATTGTAATAGTAACCTCGCTTTATAAATAATAATAGGTTTTATAAAATATAAAGTTTCTAATTATTAGCAACGGGTACTACAATTTATAAATTGTTAAGTTTCAATTAAAAATTGCCTGTCAAACTCAGAGAAAATCAAAAGAATGTAATATTTATTACCAAAAATAAATGGTTTATTGCTCTTTCCTTATTTTATTTATTTGCAATAACTTAGGGCTTAGCTCCGGTGAACATGAAACAATTCTTAACTCAGGGGTTAGTTCATAAAATAAGTAGAAAAATTTGTATGACAAATAATTTGTTGTATGACAATTACTTTCGGATACTAGGACAAATGCACTGTTCCCAACTGACAGTCAAATAACCTCTAAATTTAGTGCAGTAAACAAGATGAGCTGCCAGTGCAAAAATAGCGTAAAATTAAATTTTAAACACCAAAATGGCAAGAATGCATCAGGTAAATACGATTAATTCTGCGACGTAGTTTAGTGCACCAACTATTGCAACCTACCTTAGAAGGCTCACATAACTTCGACCAGCTCACTCCTCGGCTGCGATACGGGTATGATAAATGTGGGATATTTGTTTACTTCACTTTCGCATAAAATTTTTAGGTTTATTAAGAAAGAAGTATTGGGCGCCAACAACTTTATTAAATTGTTATTGTTCTCTATAATATTTATATATATTATGTTAATTGATTAATTGTGAGTTTAATATAATAAAGGTTTATCTACTATTGCAATTCATAAATGACGCTTTATACTGAAATATAGAATTAGAGTTCATACCAATTTAATTTAAATTATTTAATTAATCATGGGTTTTATAGAAAGGTTTTCGTTCTTTTTCTGAAATTCTGCACATTTAGGTAAGATAAATTTACGAACTCTTTATACCCTCTTAACCTACTTCTGTTTGCAATGATGGCTGTTAAATGATTTATCGGATAACTCAATTCACATTTCTAAAGTATAAGAAATGCCCATTATTTGACACATACCTGTGGTATAACATTAAAACATAATTGACATTTACAAAATATAACATGTGGCTATCCACTTGGTTTTTTAGCATTGCTACTGAAAAGGTAATTAAATTTTCTTATTACATTCTTATGAAGTTATTGACGGCAGATTAAATTTAATAGGTATTTAAACTTGTAACTTTGACATATTTTTGGTTATGACTGAACTGTATATATTTCATACGATTTGCCTGCGGTTTAGAACAGACCTAACTAACAGAAACCGATCCTATGCAGCCAGGAACTGTTGCCTTGCCCATCGAGTTGAACTTCCGGTTAACAGGAAACATTTTCATCGCCGGACTAATGAAGCGGTTTTTGGGGGTGAGGAATTCTTAACGAGGTTTAGTGCTGATCTAACATTATCGTCTATTTCAATTAGGCACTCCAACAGGCTTCGTCGAGACTCCGGGCGACCTTATCCAACCGAATCATAGTGTTTTGTGCTCAAAGAATTGTAGGGGCAGGAAAAAGCTAAATCAAAGACACTTCTATTATGATATATACTGCACACCGATGTATATACCTACCAGTTAATTTGTAACTGCTTTTTCTATTAATAATCTGCCCAATGAATTAAATCTATTTTCCTGAAAAACCATTACTCCATAATATAATGCAGAATACATTAATTATAACCTTACAGATGGAAGATTTTAAATTCTTTTAACTTTTTAAACTGGAAATCAGCTCCTAACTTATTCGTCGGTGGACGCTATCAAGACCCAATCTGTTTTTCTATTCAAAACAGAAAATGGTTTTTCTCTTTTATTTTATTTAATTTATTTACAATTTTGGCAGAGTCAACAGATGGTCTACACAAAAATAGCTATCCAATTATAGACAGGCACGGATAATACATATAAAAATTAACTATAAATCACCAAAATAAAAAAAAAACAGAGGAGAGATTAAATAAAAAATTCAAAATTGTGACCTAAATGTAAACTAAAAAGATAGCAACTCATGATGAACACTTTTTCAACTAAAAAATTTAAAAATAATTAATTATTTAAAACTTAAGAACAAAAATAGTGAAATTGACAAACACTTGCTGGTTACAAACTCATTGAAAATGGTCAACTAAGCAAGATTTCGCAAGAAATAAAACCAGAAAACAAAGATACAAATTACAAAAAATCAAAAATTATAAAATTGCAAAAAAAAGAAAGATCGATGAAAATGCAAAGATTAAAGCAATGTTATGTGTTGGTATTATTACTGTAAGTATTTAGAAAATAAAAGGCGATTGATCTTGCAATTGTTTCAATAGATTCAGCAAACATGTCGATACCCTCGTGTCCCATAAAGTTATAAGTTCTGACGAGCCTAACTGAAGAAGAGTTTATCGAAAAATTTGTGGTACACTGATTGTGCCAGAAGAATAAATATTTCGCACAGAATACAATGGAATTTTAATAAAAAATCGTGATATAATTGAGGTATTATTGTAAAAGCCATTAATGAATTTGAACAGTACTTTAATATCTAGTAGTGACCTTCTATGTTCCAGTGATAGCATATTAATATATAAAAATTTTCCTGTGTAACTAAGTTTCAAGTTTAATTATAAGAGACTACTTTTAGAACACGTTTTTGAATCATTTCAATTCTATTTATGTGAGTATGATAAAAACGATTCCATATCAAGCTACAATATTCCAGCTGTGGGCGGACATGCGCGTAGTACAATATTTTTAGTGTATCAGGATTGCGGAAATTCTTTGTTACTCGAAATATAAATCCCAACATCTTATTAGCTTTACAAACAATTTGTTCAATATGCTTATTAAAAGTAAAGTCTATTCTGTAATGAAAATTAATTGTTCTTTTGATTCGATTAAATGATATTTTATCTACGACCACTACTAAAAGTAGGCCTTTTAGCGATAGCTTGTTTCACTAAAAGTGACGTTTTATAGTTTAGCGTGGTTAAAGAAAATAGCTGTTTACTTTAAGCGCATCTATGGTATAAAGCGAAGTGAGGTTATAAAACTACAATTTCGAACTGGAAGTGAAGTTGTAAAGTTTTTCTAGTTACTTCTTGCGTTACAGGTAAAGTGTTTTTGAAATAATTTATTAAAGCGTCATGTAATGAATACAGGCAGATCTGTAGTATTAATAATTACCTTTCGTAACTGAGCTTGACAGTACTGGCTGCGCAAACATTCGCCCGCGCCAAAGGCTACTGTTTATTATGACATAAATTAGAAGTGTCGTAGATGCAACCCTTTGTTAAATCGATATTTATGGATTAATAACAGTAAAATTAAGGTCGTAGATAAAATATTGTATGCAACGCGTGCTAAAAGTCGTTTATGCACGAGAGATGAAAATTATGAAACGAAGCCGTCAACTTTTAGCACTTGCTGCATAAATAGCTATTATGACATTTCTACACGTTTAAAAACATTTTATTTTTGTTACACCAATCACTGAGATAATTCAGATCTTGCTGTAAAACATTACAATGTTGCGAGGATTTAATTTCTCTGAACAATTTTAAATCATCAGCATATAACAAAAAAGACGATTCGAAGTTAAAAGACAGTTCGTTTATAAAAGCTATGAATAAAGTTGGTTCAAGGTGCGAGCCCTGTGGCACGCCAGAACTGATTTCAATGGTATCCGACTTAAAACCCTTTGTAACAACACATTGTTTTCTACCAACCAGATACGACCGAAACTAGTGAAGCAATGTACCTGACACTCCAAAGCCTCAGAGTTTTTGTATAAGTATAGAATGATTAACTTTATCAAAGGCTTTGGAGAAATCAGTATACACAGTATCAACCTAGGATCTTTTGTTCATGGCTCCGCATATGAATATTTACGTGGCAAAAATCCATGCTGGTTTGGCGAGATAAAGTTTTATCTATGAGTGATTCTAAGATTTTTCCGAAAATTGACAATTTACATATTGGACGATAATTACAGACGTTAGCTTTATCATCCGATTTAAAAATTGGGGTAACGTAAGCCAATTTCCAGTAATCTGGAAAAGCTCCTTCGCGGAGTGATTTATTAAAGAGCAAACTTTATGGTTATCAGGCCCTCTCGACTTATTTATTTTGATATTTGCTAACGGATTTTCTATGTCAGAAACTTCGCACGTAATGGTACTTAAGTTGTTATTAGTTGGGTAATCGTGGAAATTGTAGCTGCCGATCGTAAGCACAAGTAGCGAGACCGTCAACAGCAGGCATTTGTATTGTTAACGCTGGCAGGGCCGGACGTAGGCTGGCTACCAGCTTAAGCAAGCATTTTTATTGTTAACAGTTTCTTTACGCTGGCAGGGCCAGACGTAGGCTGGCCAACGCGTTCTAGTCTAAAAAGATGTTAGCGCACTTAGTGGGGTCATCTGCTTAAACATCATTAAAATAAATCGATTTTGGCACAGACGTATCTGCTCTGTTCTCTTTTACAAAAAACCAAAACTGCTTCGGATTTTGCTTAATATTCTCTTCGGAAGTTTGTATGTAATTTTTATGGCATTCAGAGACTAATGTTTTTATTTTTTTGCGCAGCGAAGAAAATATCAAATAATCCGAGGCAGATTTGTATATTTTGTATCTTTTTCTAATTTTATTTTTCCGTTTGATTAGGTTAATGAGTTTGGAAGAAAACCATATTTGATATGAAACATTTTGATTGCGTTTTACTGGCACGTAGTTTTTAATAAGCTCGTTTAATATTGAGTAAAATTTGTCAGTTGCTAAGTTTATGCTTAAATGATTCAGGCTACACGACCAGTTTACAACTGTCAACTGTTCATTAATGACTGTAGAATTTGCTTTACGAAACTAATATTTGAGTATAGATCCTTCATCTGATTTGAGAGCAGTGTTATTAAGTGAGAATTCAATGAGGAGAGGAGGATGTTGGATGTCGATCGCGGATAATGAAAATTCCCAAATTAGCCCTCTATTTGAAATTAAATACTAGATGAAGATTATGCAACCTGTATTTCTTCTAAGTACTTCAAGTTGTCTAACTTTCAGGTTTTGTTACAATTTAGATTTATTGTATTTTAGTAGTTCTGATTGTTGAATGCTACATTAGGCTAACCTCGTTTTGTTTCTAATGTGACGTAAACTCAGGCCTGCTTTGAAGGAAATGAGTATTTTATGACCTTGAAACTAGGGCCGAGCTGTGGCCGTGATTGCGGCCTTGACGTCAAACTGAAAGCCAAGTTGTGGGGGGAGGTTTTAACCCGGACTTTGATCTTTTCCAGGGTTTTGGCATCGACTTAAAAACTCAAGGCTTTATTGTGGGGAGAGGTTCCAGAACGGTTCAGTTTACTCTACTCTCAAACTCCTTGGCCGCCAAGAAGTACCTTCACTATTAACCAATGGAAGCCAATTAACAAAATTGGACATGATCCGAAATATAATAACTACTAACAATTTTACATCTAATTCCCTAACAAAATAATTATATGATGAGTTAACTTGCGTCAAACCGATCATTTTGGAGTATCATTTAATATAATTCCGATCATGTTCATATAAATTCGTTCATATTTTAAATTGCCTTAAAATTCAACTAATTTATATTATATCAATAATAAATACTGTCCATTTCCACGCGATAGCTACGATTTCATAAATTTTGGACTCAAATCAATAAAAATACATTTATTTCAAAATGTGACAGAAGAGAAAACTGCAGTTTACAATTCTTGCTCTTAAGTCACATTATATTCAGTTGAAATTCGGCTTTTACGCCTTAAATTATAGAGAATTCTAACATACAGTTTGATCATATTTTTTTACAAATATGCATTGTAGACTATATGTAATTCAAAATTCAGCCGAAGTCGATGTGTAATGTGAATTCAGTCTAGTTCTAAAATTACTTACGACATCTCTTCCGTTTTCCCATAAGTATGTTACAAGGTCCTGCAAAAGTGGGCTCCAATTGACAGATTTCGTTCAGCGCATGCCGAGCTTATTTAAAGTTTTGCCACTTGCCAGCAGAGGTCGCCTTAGATACCATTTTAAAACTCTTCATTTATCAGTTGTGTCCGACGGGTTAATGGATTTTTGGCGTCGCTCAGACTCTAATTCAATACGCGTTGACGCCCGACTGGCGGCTATTCAAGAGCACTTACAATTTCATGCAGTCTTTTCGAAAGTTTTCCGCTCTATGTGAACAACAAGGCAGAGATAATTTTTAAAGTAAGATAGCTAGAAAGGCGCAAGAAAATTCCGCGAGGGGAAATTCAACTGTCTGCTATTTTATCGCGAATGAACTTTACTTTTGTGCCAGCGCTTGATAGAGCTCAAAATATTTCATGTGTCCCCGGCGGTCTTCTAGCCGCCGGGGGTAGGCTAATTTAAATTCTGTTGCGCCTGGACTCCTCGGGCGACTTTTCGTTTTGTCATGAGCTAAGACAGCCTTAAGTCATGAGGCCCGCAATCTTAGGATAATTAATTTTAATGCCGATTGCAGTGTCGCATTAAGTCCTAGAACATTGAAAGCTACTAAAAACTGTTACAGTGGTTTTGAGTTTTCGTGTATAGTTTGCCGTTGGCTCTTAAATGAATATTGTGCTAGTTACGAATTCAGTGAGAAATAAACGTTCTGGTATGTTGAAGTGGTATGTAGAAGCTATACTGTGGGAGAGTAGTTCGGTTGTTTTGTGGTACCGTACTAGTACTTGCCAGCTATTTTCGCAGTAATTCCAAATTTTTAAACTTTGTAGAAATATTCCTGTTAATAAAACGAAGCACATGTGTTTTCCTTGCCATCGCCTAATGGGATCTAACAGTAAGCTATCCATAAACCGAGTGCGTTTGTTTAACCAACTTCAAGCCTGCACCGTTTGTTCATAACTGCCCAAACCTGGAATGATTCAACTTTGTAAAACAACCGCTATAAAGGCAACTTTTGTTTGAACACAGGTATTCAGATATAATTTGGATAGTAAGGCGTTTATCGATGTGCAAAAATTGCAGTGTGTATTTAAAATAAGAAACTTTTATTTGGGTAGCAACAAACTTTTGCTTATCGTTACTGCATACTGTATTTTTTAATTTCAGTGTATTTTTGTAATATATATTGGATACGTATGTTATGTTTTGGTGAGCTTTATTATAATGTGCTTTCATTATATGAAAAAGGCAGTTTGAAGCGGTACAGTCGAGGTTTGATGTGTTTGTTGGTGCACTCAAAGTTTACTATTTTGAGCCGAGCTGTCTTGCGATTGTTTACAGGGGTTCCTCATCATTATTTGATATACTTTTACCGAATTGTTTACTTGTAGTTTAAATTTTGTAAATTGTTTTACGTATGGTGCAACTATAGTCATGTTATAGATTGTCTGTTTGGCACTTGCAGTCATATTTAGAAGTTTTATAGACGTCGTTTGTACTATTTTGGTTTTTTTTGAGTACCAGTGTCAATTAGAGCTTTTCAGGCACGTTGCATTTAAAAGTTGTGTTTAGTCTTTGAGTGGTAAATTGTTAGGGCATTGTAAAAGAAAAGTTGTACTTTGGTAGTTGAAGCAATTAAGAATTTAGTTGACAAACACGTAAGTATTTATTTTGCACAGACCCAATCAGCTTCGACTCTGAACGGGGTGGATTTATCAAGCTATGGGTTGAATTTTGTCGACGTGGTGCCTTAGTATTTCACGATTTTTGACTATCCTGAAACAGGACTGGACTTTACAAATACCACGGACCTCCATCTCCGCGAGCTGTGGTTAATTGGGGGATTGTATACCGCTGCCTCCCAATGCAACTTACGCCTGTTGTAAGTGCGGTACGGTGTTGGTGTAAAGTGACCTTCATACCGTAACAGATGATTGAACAGTTTCTAATCGTTAAATTGAGATGTGAAACTAAATTTGAATAACTAAACTATTCTGAATACGACTGTCTAACCAGAACAAACATATTATAATCACCTTATACTATCTATGTACAGATACTGACAATTTCAGTGAGTAAAATACATTTTTAGCTGAAAGTCACTTTCAGTTTCCGTGTTTTTGTAGATAGATTTCTATTGAAATCGTAATTTAACACACGAGTTGCAAAGGTGTTCACAACCCACCTCTGCTTTGATTGACTTACAAAATTACTTGGCCAGACCAGTCGTAAGTGTTTAAAAACCATGCAACGAACTTTTTGGAAACTGCAACACTAAGATGGTAACCTTTTAAATTCTTAAATTTAGTGTGTATCTAATTATTCTTGCTACTTACACCTTTATTAAGGCAATACTTGTGGGCCTTATACCGTTTAACGTTCGTATCGTGCCTATGGCGATGTCTATCCACAGCGATATATTTTTTCATATGAGACATTACATTGCTAGCATATAGAATAAATTACAATAATATATCAAGAATGGGGTAAAATACAGTAACTTAATAATAATTATTATAAAGTATATAAAGTAAGATGACACAACACTGAATATTGTAGTGTAAATTATTGTAGTTTCAGCTACTGCTCTTTGTATTGTGTAAGGTTCGTTACTTCCGCTGCTGGTTTTACTAAACACTTGTATACTTTCCGTTCTGGTTACCAGTGTATCTCCTTGCTCGTTAGGTATCTCTTTGAGAGTAGACCTTATTTCTTACATGAATATCTTTCATTCCTTTGCTTTTGTTCCGTTGTTATGTTGTGCTCTAGGGTAATTGAACTTATCCACATCTTCGAATCTATAACCGTCTACTCCATGAACTGGTTTTTCTATTCATCTTTGAATCTATTATCCTCGCTCTTTATTATTCTGAAAAGCTCTTTTATTTGCATTTTTGTTCTAGCAATTATAACAACTATAACCTCTGCTTATGCGATAATTTGTTCAGACGTATGTATTATTGTCCATTGACAGTCTGTGTGACGAAGAATAATTAAGGATCGGTCTTACCTGATGGCGAAAGTTATATTTGGTATTTTGCTGGCTGGTATATATCGGCCTAGCTTGACTAACTCGTCGAGAAGAGTCGGGGTTCTAGCAAAGCTGCAAAAAAACTATGGGAGAGGGCGCCAGCTCCTCGACGTCCACAAATCCTTGGGTAGAACCTCTCCAAGGTAAGAGCAGTAAATCAAATAATAACAAAACAAACTAGTAACAGGATTTATTTAAACATTTGGCTCTATAGTGCAAACATAAATAACAACATGTAAATATATCTATATAAATAGGATTGAATAAATAAACAGAAACAGTCAGAAAAATGGCATAGACACATTAAAAAAAGGAGCTGGATAAGCAGTTATAAAAGGGCGAGCTGCATAAATAAAATTAGTTATTAAAAACAGTGGCTAACAGGTTAATTCCTGATTTTAAAGTTGCCCACTAAGGAATAAAATCAATTAAAAAGAAACTTCGTGAGGCGGAGGTTGAAACAAAGCCGACCGCGTCGGAATAATTCCGGCGAGCAAATATCTACAAAATCGCATGTACAACTTCGCGCACCCTGTTAAGCAGGGCGACACGGGACAGAGCGCTGCAAGCGGTAGGCTAACATAAACCCCGATCGTTAGCTCTAGCTAGAAAGGGCGAAATTTCTTCAAATTGCATGGCCATACAGGGGTCGAAGAGATTTCTACAAGAAACTCATTAGGCTTTTTATGACGATTCAAGTAAATGGTTTGAATGCGCTCCTAACAGAAATAATTAATAGTTCCGGATTTCAATTACTTGAATTTGGTAGTTAAGCAACCGCGGGCGGTACAATAACCACAACCTTTCAAACGCGAGTTAAATTTAGCCTATAACTTCAAAGCTGAGCTCGTGCGCAAGTGCCAAAAAATACAGCGGTTCCCGCCGAAAAACACTGCTAAGCCGTAACTCAGGTGAGTTCAAACGTCCCATTATAGTTTAATGGAATAACCGAGGCCCATAATACAGTACAGGGTACGAACGTACGAGCCACCTTCGACGAGATCGTACGTCAAAGTTTTGTAACGTAACGTGTAGATTTTGAATATAATCCCCAGGTTGAGTTAGCGCTCCCGTTATTGCTGTTGAATAAAATTGAGGAAACTTTAAGTTCTTCAATTGTGCTAGTTTTCGTCTAATTAGAGTGCGAACTCTGTACAGCTCTTCCACAGTTTCTCTCCCCAGGTAAACATCCGATCCGTCCTGACCCTGTATGCGTAACACCTTCACCGCTTGAATCGTTGTGAATGATAGGAGTATGGGTCCCAACTGAAGCGGTGGCCACTGTCCAGCTCCGGAATAAAAATAATTTGTTATAATTCCCTCATTTTCTAACAGGATTCCCCACTCGGGTTCCAGCAGCTGAACCCAATTATTGTGATTTCCACGTATTTGTATTACTGGTACAAATGGGTCTTGTTCACTTCGGCCAATGATCATATCGGCCAAAAGCAAATGTTGTTCATATCGGCAAAAAATCTACCATGTTCATATCGGCAAACTTCTTGTTCACAACGGCCAATTTCATTTTTGTTCACAACGGCAAAATTAAGAATTTCCGAAACGAGCCGAACGTAATAAATGCTGTTCATATCGGCAAAATTGTGCCTTGTTCATATCGGCAAACTTCTTGTTCACAACGGCCAATTTCATTTTTGTTCACAACGGCAAACTTAAGAATTTCCGGAACGAGCCGAACGTAATAACTAACGATGCTTTATTACATCGCCAACTAGCTTGATCACATCGGCAAAAAGAAAGTAGTTTTGCTTATTTAACGCCATTTCTTGTTTATAATAGTTTGTGTAAGGAGTGCTATATAATGTTTTTTTTATAACGGCCAAACATTGATCACAACGGCAAAAAATAAGTTTTGACATTTTTAACCCACTCGTGCACTAATAAATACTATACATATATTGAGATGGTCTTAAGCCCTGAATCGCACATCTAGAGCACAGCAAACTAATGAATAGGTCATAAAAGCTCAGAATGGGGGATAGGATTTAATGGCAACAAATAAAATAAAATCAAATTTGAATTAACAATCATATTGACAAAGCAATGCCTGTAATAAGTATTAAAATCGTAACATAAAAAGAAAGGCAGAGTTCTAAACCTAATAGGAATGGGACCAAAATATTTAATTAGTTTAGAATATTAAAAGGGGATGGTAAATGCAAAAGCCAATCCATGTATTAGTAATTCGATTATGAATAGAATGGTCACATGCTTGTCGAGGTAAATTGCAAGTCAGAAATCGTTGTATAAATTTCTCTTTGAGCATATTCTTAAAAGGTAAAAAAATGCAGAAGGCAAAACAGAGTGCAAAAAGCACATAGGAATAGATCTGAAGACAAATAAAGGGAAGAAAATGAATAATTAACATGCAAGATTAATTGAAATCCGAACATAATATTGATGCAGAAGTGGAAAAATAAAATGGACTTTTATTTGAACTCTAAAATGTTTTTGTAGAAATTCACGAAAGGAAGAATTGATCAGTGCGAACATTGTGAAAAAGGACTGTTAATAAGTGCGGGACACAGTTATGTGAAAGACAAAATTGACTAAATTAATGGAACAATTTATTGTATAAGTAAAAGTTTGTAAAAATGTTAGATTTAAGGTCTTTAATTGTTATAAGTAATTGATTTAACTTGTTTAATATTTGTTACGGTCTTGAACTGACTTTACGACACCGCACCGGCTCATACATAAACGAAACGGCCGGCGCGTGCCGTAATGGACGAAATCGGGACGAAAGTTCTCCTAGGCCGCTACCCAGCCGCAACAAGATAGGCCGGCTAGACTTTCAGTGGAGTTGGGCGGGTTCTTAACGAGATTATCTAAGGGTAACGGCCAGAGGGTCGGTAAATAACGGTAAAATAAAGAGGGCGCCACCAAGCCTGTCTTAACCCGAATAAGCGGGCCTGGGCGGTTAGACGGGGGCGAAGTATTCAAGACACTCCGTCGATTGGGGTACTCGTGAATTATAAACTCACACAACGATTTCGTGATGGCAAAAATACTTAGATCATGAAGTGGGGCTTTTTCAGCCACGGCAATGTCACCACCAAGTTTACCTGCACGCTCTGATCTCACTGGCTCCACCGTACATTTATCTCCTCAATGATGGGCGCACGCTGAAACAGAACATGCACAAAGCGACCAATAATAAAGCGTCTCTTAATTAGATAAGCGTCTATTATCCAATTCTTACATTGGGGCAGCAAAGCGTGCCGCAAACATTGCGTTAATTTTTATAAATAAGCATCAGCTGATGGGCCCACTACTGTTACTAAACAACACCCATAACTGTACAAAATCAAAAGCAGTTTGACATATGAGTCCCACAAAGGAAACGTTTGTTCATAAAAATGCTCACATGATAATTTGGGCAAACACAGCAAAGCCCAAGTGAGGGAAGTGATTAGATCAAAAATGAGCGAGCGACGCCACTTCGCGACAACAATTTAAGATGCGAAGGGTACGTTTTTAACGGTGCACAAGATTTCACATCAAGTTCGCGCACATGCAATTTTACCGCGACCAAACTGGCGTTGCCGCCTTACAGCACGTATGCCAAGAGTTCAGCAATTATTCACATGATTAAGCGCGCAGCTCGCGCACGAGAAATTAGTATGATTCAATGGTTACAAATACCTTAATTTTATTGGTGCCGGCCCAAGAGATCGGCATGCGGTCCAGCTGGCGAGAAACAGGTTGCCTGTGGCAATTCATTCGCCGCTAAAACGGCCGACGTGTGAATGGTCTGGATGCGCCCAAAATGACGACAAAGGCTGGCGCTTCAACAAACGCCGCTACGACGGCCAAACTAGCCCAAGTGATGTCCTACCTCAACGGAATCCTCGCACAACGAGCTAAAGGGAACACTCCCTTACGTGACGACGTAGAACCGGGCATGGAATTCCATCACACCTACGCCTTGGCGTAATAAGATCGCCGCTAACGACACACACACACCTCCCTTGTTCAATCGCCTGAGTTGAACTGCCGACTCTCGCTTAAGGCGAAACAGTTTATCCAACACTTGCTGAAACAGCACGAGACGGAAAAGGCTGACGCCCCCGCTAAGGGCGGGAGCGCCGCACGAACACACACAATATCCGACCTCTTAGATCGACGGCTCTCGGCTGAATCCTCAAACAAGAACGTTAGGACCCCCGCAGTGGCGTGAGCCAAAACGGCGTTACCACGTGACTCTCGACAGCCAATGGCAATGCGCCCAATAAAACAAATAAGTTCCGGTGACAAAAACAGCGCGAGGCCTCGCAGTCACACCAACAGCGTAAATTCTAGAAGGTTCGGAAATCCTGCGAGCATTAACACCCGACTGTCAAAGTACCAACATTTTATGATGAGACTATCTCTTGTAATCAGCTGCATTCAAAAATATTTAAATATGAAAACCAGGAGGCTAGTTGATTTATTATTAATAATAATCACATTGTCTCCAGTCTCCAATGGCAACGGTAGTCAATGTATTATATTCCCTACCACTGCCATTGGAAACCAACCAGGGACCCAAAAGTATATTTTCCCTATACCCCTAACAGGCGACAGAAAATGTCACTTGCGTATAAAGAGCTAAAAAAAGTATTTTCGAACAGAGCCAACAAAAAATGCTCAAGTTGCGGCAATTGGATCGTTCTTCTACAAAATCTAAATAGAAATTTGCTGTCAAACACTTAAGAAATCCAATGCTCCACCCTGTATACTTAGGTAAGTTACATATTTTCGTCATTCATCCTCATGTTAAGCGTATTTAATAATATATTGTTCTACAAGTTAAGAAAAGTGAAAGTTTTTCAACGTTTAATTTACGAGCAAGTGATGCAAAGGGAGTGGATTAATTTATCACGAACATGGAAAAATCACTTTTATAACATATACATACAGTTTACTATTCGTTTGTCATCATGTGGGTCTAAAGCCTTTTTTCGTTGTTTTAAAGAAAATACGTTGTGAGTTTTTGATCTAATTGTTCTCTGATCGCAAAATACTGTTTCGTTATTAAACAGGCAGTGTTTGTAATCGTCAAATGTAATTTTATTCAAAGCAGCTCTGGTAATACCTTTAGCTTTCTTTGAAATTTTAAATTCTCTATTCTCAGCATCCTGTAATGTTTTGAAAGCATACAATTTTGCACGTAGACCAACAAATTCGGTAACTATTTTACCACTCATTTCGTCTTTCATTAGACCTATTACTTTTTTATTAACTTGTGGAAGGTTATATGGATTGTTCGGAGGATAATCGCTTGTATCAAATTTGTGAATATCTTCTCGTATAAAATCGTATGTATTTGGAAGGGTAAAGTGATATATGAGACTATCAGTGTCTGTGTACAGCAGTTTTGCTTGATTACCCATCTTCTGTTTAATATAATTATAATGAAAATCGTATATTAAAATTTTTGAAATATCTAGGATTGAAAATCCAACGTATATTGGTTTATTAAAAACTATTTCCAACTGATTTAATTCTATAAGTACCAAGTCTTTATCTAAAATAGTACAGCTGTGAAAATTTGGTTTTGATATGCATGCACTGGCTCCGTACCTACCTTCCCATTTAGAAACTAATTTTATTATTTTGTATTTTCTAACATTTTCCATAGTTTTTCCAAATACAGCATTATTCATAAGTTTATAAAAATCTTTTTCAAAATTATTTTTGGCGGTTTGTCTTAATTTTGTATTTAAATCTATGTATGGTTTAAGCCAAGCTGATTGCTTAACTTTTAATATTCTGTGAATTTTTACAATTTTTAGCCCTAAACTTACAGCTTGCTGCAGATTGCGGTAATGTATTACGTAGTTTTCTTTTTTAAATAATGTGGTTGTCAATTTTGATTGTTAGGATGTTGGTGGTGTATAATGGTCAGGACATAGAGGCAAATATTTGTGAAGTTCAAATAAATGTTGAGGATATTCTAAATCGACTTCATAAATATAGCCTGTTTCAGAATTTTCCGGAGTATTTAAATGATCAATATTAGGAATATCTAAGTCATTTACCCATTCAAACCCTCCATACGGTAGATATTCAGACATCCCGGCTCCGTACATGTTATTAATATCTAAATACAGGATATATGATTCAAGATCGGCTTCTACATATTTTTCACCCATATATCGATTATTAGCTTTAGCGTATCGATTCGAACACTGTGCTAACCCTCCTCTAATACCCCTCTCTATAAACAACAGTTGATCTACGTCTGTCAACAGCTCAAGTTTAACTTTAGTAGTTTTTAACATTGCTTGAAATGCCAATCCTGGTGCCGTGTAAAAATGTAGAGCATCTAATCCATACGTTTTCATACAATTTTCTCTAAAATTTTCAAACACATCAGCTAAGAGTAGAACATCAACTGTAAGGTACATACCGCATACTGGCCCAGAGTTTGCATATTAAATGTGTTCCAAACACGCAGTGCATGTTCATAATTTTCATCTGAAATAGCTGTTCCATGCAACTGACTAAAAAATTGTGTTTCGTCAGGAAGACTTTTATCATTCAACTTTTCAAAATTGTCTAGGTAGTCGTATGGAAAGATACCCTTACGTAGTAATAATTCAAATTCTTCTTCGCTCTTGCAAAATTTGCTTGTAATAGTTTTTAAATTGTTCGGTAAATTTAATGACAATTGTTCTAAACTACTAGCCATAAATCGAAATGAGTCTAAAAATCTAAAATCAATATTTGTACCATCCACATGCTTTGTAAATGATATAAATTTTTCCTTATTTATAGGCAACAAATTAATATCTCCCATAATCAGTTTTGCCAATGGTTTTATAATAAAATATGCATCATAACCGCTGAGATTATGAAAGAGAACGGGAATATAATATGCATCTTTATAGTTAAGATTACAGTGTTGATGAGCACTACCTCTATACTCACCTGTCTGATGATTGTGATCACGTACACGCACGTCTTTATCGGTGAAAGGTTGTTTACAAATGTAACAGCATACCGATTCTTGAAACGATTCGTTTTCCTGCTGGCTAATATCCATAAGCTGTATATTTAGTAATATATTATTTACTTGATACGCTATAGATTGTAATTGTTTTACAAACCATTCCATACAGTCGGTACCACGATATATATTAAATCGAGATAAACTATCGTCATATGAACATTTTAAATAATATGCAATACTAAATTGAACATGTTTTTGATAAATCCCTACATTTTCGGAAACAACATTCTGTTCTTTCTCTAAAACACACTCCACGTCCGCGTATATTGAAAATGGTACTTTTTCCTGTTATTAAAAGTCTTTAAATTCTATTGTCGTACCTTCTTCGGGAATTTTGATTTTAGTTTTATTTACACTATTACAATTTCTAATATGTCTTAAATATGATTCTTTAGGTACGAAATGATTTAAACACGTATCACATAATAAAGTTTGAGATTTTGCCTTATGCAGTTGAGTTGTAACCAATCTAGATAAGTTTCTTATCCAACAGAAATGGAACTGCCCCTCATCGTTGGATATCATTAATAAGTGTATAGCATCTTTATTAATTTGAGTAATTTTACTAATATATATGGGAAATACTGAATTTTTACCAAATTTGTTTTTTCTTTCTAGCGTATATACATTTATACGTAAATCATTCATTGTCTCAAATTTTGATATATCTTTTAATTTCATTGGAAATTCTAGTCCCGAGTACTTTAAAACTTTACTGAAATGTGGATATGAAGATATTCTATCAGAACTCTTATTTGCAGGATATAATGCTGACACTACCGACCACAAAAAACAATATTTATCATCATTTTTTACGTTAATCACGGCCTTTTTATTTTTAATATCTTTAGGTAACTCAATATATTTACCTACCGTTAATGGCGTGTAATGATTTAAATTTACTTTTAAATGTAATATCTCAAGCAAACTCCAACCTGAATCACGTTCTTGAAAATCTTCTAATTTCTTCAACAGCTTATTCTCAACATTAGTCTCATACCACTGTTTTACATTAGTACCATAATCAATTTTTTCATTTTTAGTAGCAAACGTTTTTAAATCTCGCCACTACTAGGTTTTATAAAATATGCACTAAATATTACATTAGCTTTAAGCATTAAGTTATTTTTAATAATTTGTTTTACTTTTATTGAGAAACTTCTGTATGCTTTTGCAAGAAATTCTTGAGGTTCCTTGTAGCCTAAATTTACAATCATACCTGTTCTTATTCTACTGTTAAAACAAGATTCTACATCTTCCCATACCAACTTGTTCTTTTGCTGCTGCGGACCACTCCCTACACCCGCCCCCTTCTTTGCTAATTTTGCTTTTAAATTTCTCAATAATTGCCGTTGACCCTTTAATAAATTTAAATTTGCTTCTAGCCTGAATGGATTTTCATTTTTAAAACTATGCTTGCGGATAAATCGACTAATAATTAAAATGGTTTTATTTACATGTTTAATCCATTTGTCAGTCTCATCACTATATTTTACAATCCCTATCGCGTCTTTGATTGTTTTTATTGAATTCGTACTTAATTCGGTAACGCTGTCTGTCGCAGGCATGTTCGCGTGCGTGCAGTTGTAATACTAACTCTTGCAAACAACCGAGCCGGTCTATTTATTCATCGTCGCAGCTGATAATGGAGGTCTGCGTCAGCAAAAAAATTCCAAACAAAGACAGCATTCAATTTAGCGGTTGTGCAGATTTTTCTCAAACAATGGGTTTATTTGTTCAATTTTTACCAGTCTTGCACATTTCTCAAACATGTCTGGACAGGTCTGAAGCTTCAGACAATAACATCCTGCTTATCTGATAATGGAGGTCAGCAAAAATTCCCCCAGACAACAAAGACCTCATTGTTCAATTATTTTTGCAATCGTGCAGATTTCTCAAACAATGGCTTTATTGTTCAATTTTTAACAGCTTTGCACATTTCTCAAACATGTCTGGACAAGTCTAAAGCTTCAGACAATAACATCCTGTTTATCTGATAATGGAGGTCAGCAAAAATTACCCCCCAGACAACAAAGACTTCATTGTTCAATTATCTTTGCAATCGTACAGATTTCTCAAACAATGGCTTTATTGTTCAATAACATCCTGCAAGAATAGACATGTTTGCATTGTCAGACGATGAGTCACATCCGCTTGGATATGAGAAAATTTTGATAAGCCTAGAAATCTTGTAAAAGTTCGTTCGGGTGACATGCAAAATGCGCCAGAACCCGTGTAGGTACACTACTAACCATTAATACAATAATCAGTTTTCTAGACAATATTTTAAATTCGGTATATCTCATTTTAATTTAAATACGTATAATAGCAATGTTTCCAGTAAATGTTTATTTTATATTAACGTTAAAGACATGTAAACCTTTGCCGACATGATCAATCCATTAAAATTTGAAAAATATATGGTATTTATTGGTAAACGAGTGGGTTAAAAATGTCAAAACTTATTTTTTGCCGTTGTGATCAATGTTTGGCCGTTATAAAAAAAACATTATATAGCACTCCTTACACAAACTATTATAAACAAGAAATGGCGTTAAATAAGCAAAACTACTTTCTTTTTGCCGATGTGATCAAGCTAGTTGGCGATGTAATAAAGCATCGTTAGTTATTACGTTCGGCTCGTTCCGGAAATTCTTAAGTTTGCCGTTGTGAACAAAAATGAAATTGGCCGTTGTGAACAAGAAGTTTGCCGATATGAACAAGGCACAATTTTGCCGATATGAACAGCATTTATTACGTTCGGCTCGTTTCGGAAATTCTTAATTTTGCCGTTGTGAACAAAAATGAAATTGGCCGTTGTGAACACAGAGTTTGCTTATATGAACAAGGCAAATTTTTGCCGATATGAACAACATTTGCTTTTGGCCGATATGATCATTGGCCGATGTGAACTAGACCCGTACAAATCCACCGCTGGTTTGTAGACCCACACATACAAACTTAGTCTGTGAATTATTTAATCTATATGTACTACTGCCAAGGAGCACTGGACACTGTTGCGGTTTAAACTCCGTGACACCATCGAACACTGCTTGCCCGCTCTTCACTAAGCCAAGAACTTTGGTAATGGTTTCCATTCTTAGTTGCACTGAATAAGACGATGTTCTGCGATTCCTACTCCTGCCTGCTCTTTTTTTTTATCTAATTTTCGAAGGTAGTGGTAAAAGGGAGTTACAAGGTTGCCCACGGTCACGGTCAAGTAGGAGGAGTACCAAAACTAGTGGTGGGGGAAAATTGGTCAGTTAGAAATAGCATTTCAACGAAGTAGCAGTTAAGCGAATCGAGTGTGCGTAGAAGCGTTAGAGTAAACTATAATGCCGCTGGATAAATTTGGAAGGCATCACCTTGGCCATCCCTCAGATCATTCCACTGATCCTCCTCCTCAACTGTTTCTTTTCGAGAACTTGGCGGATTTTTACTATGAAAAGGACATACACTTTACAAGTCTAGGAGTTAACCCTGAAGGCTGGTATATTCTACTATCGGTAAATTAAACTATACAGTTCAATTCGCTGAGGCTGTTATATCTTCTGTCAATACGAATCCTGCAACTCCTACAATTATTTTGAATGATAGCCATCTTAGCGCTACAGAGTTGACTGGAAAGACCCTGAAAAGGGGTGACGTGCTGAAATTTATAGCAGTCAACGACATTCCTGTTATGTATGTGGAATTTCATCTCAAGGCTCCCATTCTAGTGGAGTCGCCCGGTCAGCCTTGAACAGCTATTCCCCCTCTCATTCTGGATTACCAACTATATAAGCGTGTCACAACCTTACAGAGTAACAGTCGCTAGTTTTCATTTAACCATGTGTCTCGAAGTATTTCCGCCATACCTCCGCCGCTACGAGCACCGCATCCAGACCTACAAAAACTGGACTGGTGTCATACCTGCAGCCTCGCTTGCACGGGTTGGATTTTTCTACCTTCAAGACAGCGATGAAGTGCAGTGCTTTTGTTGTGAAATTCGTATCCACAAATGGGTACCGGAAGATATCCTCTAGAGGAACATTTGCGCTGGTCCGAACATTGCGTCTTTGCGAAGATGTGTAAAAAGTTGCAACAATTACAAAACGAGTTAGAAGAGGTCAAACAATTTTTGGTTGCGGATCAACTTAACATAAGTGATGCCTTACAAAGAATTAGTGCACTAGACTTGCCAATTCCTAATTAATGTATTTATACTTAATAAATGAATTTAGAACACTTTTTTTCGTTTTATTCATTGTCGTTGTTCTTTTAGCCGTCTTCACAAGTACAATCTTCTACGCCATCGAGCGAGCATCATTTCAACAATATGAATCTCACAACCCCCGCAGTTCGTGGAGGTTCTTGTTTGAAAGGGTTTGGAACAAGGTTAACTCAAGGTAACCATCCAAATACGACTTAGCCTTGAACTTAAAAGCAGAGGTCCTTGAACTTAAAAGCTGAAGTCCTTGACTTTAAATATTTTTTCTTTGGAGTGTTCTGAGACAAGGTCAGGTCAAGGTTGCCACCCCCCACCACTCGACCCGCCACCTCCCACCAACACTTAGCCTTGACCTTAATATTTATGGTGATGGGAGGTGGCGGGTCGAGTGGTGGGGGGTGGCAACCTTGACCTGACCTTGTCTCAGAACACTCCAAAACACCCTACTAAAGCTCACCGCTGGGGTAAGTGAATTAAACGTAGCTATCAACACAGCGAAAGGGGCCACGCTCTAATCTATTATATAATTAAACCGCTAGCGCAGCTATGGGCAGAACAAGGAGGTTATGCAATACTCTAACAGGCACAGTAATGACGCTAGCATTAACTTTATGCTAATAATCACAAAACGAGCCGATTCGCACGAAACGCCCTATTTTCATCTATACACCTAATTTAAAATACATTTACACACCCAATATCAAATTCGTATAATCCCCCTAGGCTCAGATTGCACGTGCTAGAGCCTGCGGGCTTTCGCACCTGGGGGAGAGACATCGAGGGCCCAAGGAGAAGAGATTGCCAGCTTCCGTCTGCGGGGGTGGTTATCGCAGGTGCCTTGTAGCGCAAAATGATTTCCAATATACTTGCGAAGCCCAGGGAAAATTTGGCTAAAAGCGTACAAATTTTTAGGTAAGCGCCGAGAAGACTGTAGGAGCTACAAAAAACTAACCTGGTGATAAAAGTCAGCCAAAAGTGGTCGTGCATGTGACAAAGGTGGCCCAAAATTCCGCCGAGGCGTTAGACGTAAGAATTCTAACATCAAACCAATAGTTCGAACGTCAAAAAGGCTTTTGTGCTTCCAGATCCTTCTCCATCCGATGCAGCTAGCCAAACCAATTGGCTTTCGAAGCACTACGCCGAGGGGCACACAACTTAATTTCACATTCTGCAGTGCAAAAGAACGAGAAAACCAACCGCATGCGATTCAATTCAAGTTATCAAAAACTCCCCAAAATTTGGCAAGAGGACCTACAAAAAATTGCTGAAGTATGAAGTGTTCTCATTTGATAACATCACTGCAGCTTCAGACTGGAAATTTATTATCACCAGAAGAAAATAGGGTTGCCTACACAGTCAGGCAGAATGTACAGGATATTTGGGGAAATAAATGCGAATAGTAGAATGTAGTTAATTGATTGAAGTATTGCCTGGGGAATCACCAATTAGATGTAACAAAATGCTTACTAATAAAATACAACTGATTAATTTCAAACTAACCGTCACATCTGCTTTTGCAATTATACTTCCTAACAGAATATTGGTGTCAAAATATTCAGTTTTATTACCTGCACTTTCGTGTTCTTTATAGTGGTTTTTATTAACATTACTAATTTGTGATGTATTCTGAACTCTCCAGTTGTATCAATTTATTGTTTTGAGCTGTATTCAACACATGTAATAATAATAAACAACAAATGCAACCGTCTGTTATTTTCGCGGAATTTATCCATATTTTATTAATACATAAACAGCGCCTGCAGTTGGTCAAACCTGAAATAGAAAAACTCTAGTTAAATATCCAGAGGTGTCCATTCTATAAATACTACATATTTCGTCAAGGACGTCTGCAATATATATATTGCACTGGCTACCCTATTTAAATTGTGCCTCTTAATATGTAAACTTTAAAATATTGATATGATAGCTCTTGAAACTCTTACAGGGTTGGGTTCCATTATCTAGTTACTTTGTTCTGAAAAAGTGATTTTCAAATATTTTAAACTATTTATTCAAATCGAACGTCACTTTTAATGTCAACCAAATGTCAACAACAATTTTCAAATCTGAATGACAAATGTCCAATCCTTAGAATAGTACATTATAACATTAAATAACATAGTAAGTTATTGTTTCTCAGTTAATTTCACTTTTTAAAGTGTTTCTATTTGCTTTCTAGTTGGTATACTCTAAGAAATCACCCACCTTGTATATTTTACTTCCACAATGCTCAAGACTGCAACCTATCCTTTAGCCACAATCGACCTCTCTAAGCAGCTCCCTGCAATGCAGCTCTCACAAACAGACTACCAGTCAGTAATGTTAAAAATTAAGAACCCTTCATATACAGTTATAACGAGCGGCACTGGTAAAGCATCAATTGTTAAAAACAAACCATAAGCCCCTAACAAACATTCATAATAATTTTATGAATGTGTAAGGTAGATAAGCAATTATTACTGGATCTATAATGTTTACCCTGATGGGTTTACATATTCGCCAGAACATTCTTGCACATTGCAATCCGAGAGATACTATCAGCTAGGTTAAATGTTTAACTACGCGAAAACAAGTACGTTTTTGTCAAGACACATTAAATTTTTAAATTATAGTTATACATTTAACTTAGCTGATATTATCTCTCGGATTGTAATGTGGAAGATATTTCTACCCCATCAGGGTAAACATTATAGATCCAGTAATTGCTTATCTACCTTACAAATTCATAAATTGTACAGCTGTAAAACAAATTTAAAATTTATAATTATTTTTATGTGTTTTGTCGACAGGAAATTATCTTACTGTTATTTTTCAGTCCAAATAAAACATTATGCGACTAGATCATTGCAGTTGTCAGAGTGGTAAAACTAGAATGATGGAAATGTACTTGGTTCTTGCAGTTTTGATTTTTAAAGCATTCGAGGAAGAGAGCGGCTTTAGCCTTTTTAAAGTACATTAGTTGAGCGAAATTCAATTTCTAAATTACATTAGCATTAGTTTCAGCAACATACCGCCAAGATTACGGCTGAGAGATTTGAAATAGCTCGCTTTAGTAAGGTTTACATGAATGACGCAGACGCAGTAACCTTTAAATACAACAGAACTACTACGGCTTTGAATATGACAATGTCGTTCAAAATGGATCTCGACGATAAAGTGGAAGTGTGTAGGCTTAATAGCGTATTTTTATTTATTAAAGCATTTTATTTTAGTGTATCATACAAGGTTATAAATTCCTTAGCAATGAGTATCGATTCTTTCCTATGCATTTTCAAATAAATTCTTGCGACGCTATAAAGCACAATGCTATTGGAATTGGAAACTTTATCAAATGCGGAAATTTTCAAGGATGTTCAGTTAAAAAGGTATGTTGCATCTAAATTCGTCCTTTGTAGTTTTCTTTAAAAAATTGGTCGAGTTAGGAATACATGCATAAAACCTATACGAGGAGGATTTGTCGAAGTATTCAATCCTCTACAGTCTACATATCATGCTGGGTATTAGTGTTGCTATTAATAAATTTAATAAAACTAAGCAAGTCATACCAGGATGCTTCATCAATTACTGCTCTAGCTATTTCTAGTTTCAAACTTATTTTATAAATTGGCATCCTCTACTGCTAATAGTTACAAGTGCAAACCGTTTATTATACGACACGCTTTAAATAAATATTTCGTTTTCTTGAAAACAAAGTAATTACCATTCCTGCAAGTGCTTTTGAAAAAATGCCTTCTATTTGAAAATGTGGTTTATATAACAAATGTCCTAAACTACGTTTTAAAATGTAACAGTTTTTAGGCAACTGGTTTAAACCAAAAAACTTTCTTAATCGTTAGAGTTCTTAGCAAGTTTTTTTATATTAACTCGATGGTTTAATGCCAGGGTCTGTTGGAAATATTTTATAATATATTTAGCGTAATATTCTCATCTAATCGTTAATTACCTACTAAAAAATATAAAACGCCCTCTTTGTAGAATATAAAATACGTCATATGCAACTGGAATATAGATGGGGAAAAATTTCCGCCACTGATACCAGAAGGAAGATACAAGATAGAACTACAATTTTTATTTCAGAGACATGAAGTGTTAACGTTTAACGTCTACGTCACCATAACTTACCCTATTATATAGTATTCATTTTGTAGTCCTCTAATTGGTGGATAAATTGAATCACTTTTTGATGAACTGTACGTAAAAAACCGCATTCTTTGATAAAGTGTTCTAAAAAATAAAGTTCTTATGTCCACTTATTTATATTCTTCATTATAACTTAACCAGGTCTCAAAATTAATTGCCCTTGATATACATAACAATTATACATATTCACTCAGAAAGTTGTTTAAGATATTTGCGTGCAACGTGAAAAGTAGATCGTTACTGCCAATTGATGTTGTTGGAGAATAAAACCGTCTGTAGGCTGTAATTTTTACTTGCTGATTTGTTCTACAATTTTAAGTATTATGCGCGTAAGTAGTGTAGTTAGAGGGGTTCTGGACCACTTTGCATGTATCCCGAACGAACTGAATGGCATGTCCATCCGAAGCGTGACCTTGTCATGTCTTTCAAGGTCACGAAGAGGTGGTGAGGGCATGTCTTTCAAGGTCACAAAGAGGTGGTGAGGGTTGAGCAGATGACCGGAAGTGGAGTCGGCGGGGGTGAAACCGGGGGAGCGATTTTCTGGGAATTTTCACCAGATGTGAGGGTGATGTAATTTCTCAGAATTTGTACCGGATGTAAGGGTGAGTCATTGTCTGGGAATGTAGTTGTGAGAAAAGACCTGTTCAGACTTGTTGAGACCTGTTCAGACTTGGTCAAACTGGAATTTGCACCAGATGTGGGGGTGACGTCATTTTCCGAGAATTTGCACCGGATGTGTAGGTCTGGGAATTTGTGCTGAATGCTGTTAATGAGGGAGTCAATTACTCCCATTATCATTGTCTGAGAATTTTCACCGGATGTGAGCCAGATGTGTGGGTCATTGTCTGGGAATTTGTGCTGAATGTCGTTAATGAGGGGGGGGGCATTGTCTGGGGATCACACCTGTCCAGACCTATTTTCATTGTCTACTAAAAGAGGTGTAGACTTGTTGAAACCTGTTCTCACAGCGAGCCAGGCTTTAAATATTATCCTGTAACGGTTTTATGAGCACAACGGTGTAATGAAACGACAATTGTAAATGTGTTTATTTGTCTAAAACGCACATGTATAAAATTATTACAAATATATTATGCGCCAGTCAATTCTTGTGCTAGAGGTGTTGTTGCCATCTCTGTCTGGGGTGGCACGATCTCCTCGAAGACAAGTTTGTAGACACTTCTCTATGGAAAACATTTAAATCAGCCTACACCGATTATGGACCCGTTTGTGACAACATTATGGTAGCTAAAATATGTGGCCAAATAAACTGCGAAGAGAGTTTAGAGTTTAATTCTAAAGAAGGAGACGTGCGGTGCATATAACAACTATTTACGTTGTAAATTCTCCAAGTCCGCTTCTGCTAGACATGGCGTTAAAACAAGACTACCATTTTTCCTTAATGGAAGTAACAGCGCAAGGATACAAATAATTTCAAATCAAATCGGAAGGGAAGGAATGGAAAAAACCGCAAGGAAATGTGAAAATCCAGTTGCTATCCCGTAGAAAGTAGAGCTGGCGGATGTTAAAGTGAAACTCTGTTGGATGAATTACCTGGAATATTAAAACAGCTCCAAGTTGATGACTTCCACCTTATGGATTTGGATATAACACAAGACTTTGCTAACATTTTTAACAGGATGGATGTGTGCGATTACTTAATGACTAATCACCACCTTTGCCTCCAAGTGGAGTACCAGAAAAATTGTAATGTGATTGTAGACAACGATAAAACAGTTGGAATCGACTGTCTAACATAGATGAACTAGAATTGCAGAATTAATATATATAAAAAATTTGCCAAATTACAAGTCCTTGAGTTCACTAGGAAATCAAAAACCATATTATTGACTTTATCAAATGTCCAGATGCGCGATTAAAAGAAACATTTACTTCTTCTTCGACCCTCTGGAGGACTGTTTAAGATTACTCGTCATTAACAAGCAGTATTTACAAGATGCACCGCTTTATTCTGTGCCAATCGATTCTATGGGGGGAGAATGACGAGATCCAGATCGATTAATATACAATAAAGAAGATATGGATCAAATTACCAACATTAGCATTTCAGCAATTAAAATGCATTGCACAATGCTATCATTTTTGAGGAACTTTCAGAAGGGACAGAACTAGTTGTAACTGGAATTAAACAAATTTATTACAGAAACAGGTTTTGGTGGTAAATTCAAATTGCGCAAGTGTTAATAGGGGCTATATTTGCGCGCCACCAGATGTTATTTTTTGGGGTGGTGGCATCATTTTCTGGAAAATTTGCACCGGATGTGGTGTCTGAACAAGTCTCAACATGACTGGGCATGTTTGTAGTAATTTTCTGGAAATTTGCGCCGGATGTGTGGTAACGTCATTTTCTGGAAATTTCACCGGTAGTAGACAATGAGAACAAGTTTGAACATAACTGGACAGATTCTTTTCTTGCAATTTTACCAACTACACATCCCCAGACAATGTTTGCGCCGGATGTGATTAATGGAGGGAGTCAATAACCTCCATTGTTTTTATATTGCGGGTTCCACACGGATACAGCAAATTCATACTTCTGACTAATGAATTGTACAATAAAGTTATGGTGGTAGCGCGGTTGACAGGTCCTAATTATAAAACCTAATATGTATTATATAGGCTTTTTGTGTAATTGAGTTATTGTGTTTGTCAAATCTCAGTTTGCTATCCAATATAATACCTAGGTTCTTGATTCTGAGCGTATTATTTATATTTGCATTGCTAATTTGATAAGTATAATTTATTCCATTGCGATTTCTTGTAAACTGTATGCAATTACACTTACCAGGATTTAATACTACGCGGTTGCTGGAGTAATAGATGACAAATCTATTAATGTCATATTGCATTTTCTTGACAGTCGCTTACTGTACTGACCTTAGCATACATTTTCAAATCATCAGCGTATAATAAAAAATTTTAATATTGAAAACAGAGAGAATTATCATTTAAACAGAATAAAAAACAAAGGTTCTAGATGCGATCCTTAAGGTACGCCAGATGTTATATTAGCAGTTTGCAACACATATCCATCCACTGTTACATACTGGTTTCTATTACTTAAATATGAAATAATCCGCCTCAGATGATCTCCATATACACCGATATACAGTAATTTTTAAATTAGTAGTGAATGATCAATTTTGTCAAATGCTTTACTGAAATCGCAGACTTCCGAACGTTCATCCATAGATTTATTAATAAAGTTGGTATAAACAAGCAAGTTTGACACAACCGATCTCTTGGAGTAAAATCATTGTAGCAGTACAGAGCTTAGCTGCTATAAAGAATACGTTTGAATATCACAAAAACCTGATAGTTAGGCAACTTAAAGCACTTAAGAGAAATGCAGATTGCATACTCTTCCAATAGACCTCTGAATTATTTAGGTGGCTATTGTAAATATTTTTGAGATTAATAATAAAAGAGAAACCACTTCCTGCTTTGAATAAAAAACAGATAGAGGCTTTGTGGCGTCAGCAGAAAACGCCAAGCTAATAATAGATTCCTGGCTTAAGAGGATACACTTTGCGATTGTAAGGTTTTAATTAGTAGATTTTACAGTATACTAAGAAATAATGATTTTTCAGGCAAATAGGATTAATTCATTGGGCAGTTTCTCATTAGAAAAGCGGTTATTAGTTAACTGGTAGGTAGGAAGTACGGTAATTCATACAAATCTTTAGCTTTTTTTGGCCTCCCCTCTAGTCCTTGCTCTTTAGAAGCCTCTAGCCGTCATGATAGGGTGGAACGGTATTCTCCAGGGTTACGAGACCTTATGGAAAAGAATATCCGGGAATGGAGGACCATATTAGAATCTTGTTCGTTATTAATAAATTAAACCTTACCAACGAGAGCCACTGCATTGGTTTGGCGATGGGGATCGTTCCAGTTACATGAAATTCAACTCGATGGGAAAGGCAGCGATAGCCGGCACCATAGATTATTTGTTTTAACCATAGGTGAGTTCTAAAAACTTTAGGAATATATAAATGATGTTTACTTAATTCATAACATAAAATATGTCAGGTTACTACCAGATAAGGGCATACGCCATAGTATTAACAGTTAACAACTTTATAATAAAGTAATACGACAATTAATTACCTTCTTAGGGCCAGGCTAAACAAGTCAGGTTATAATTTTATAAACATCAAATCATAAGGGGTTTAATGTTATAAAGTATGCATCTGTTAAATAATAGGCATTTCTTATACTTTGGAAATGTGAATTGAGTTAATCGTAAAACCCATTAACAACATTAATTAAAACTATAAATAGGTTAAGAGGGTATAAAGAGCTCTTTAGATTTATCTTGCCTGATAGTGGTTAAATGTTAGCAAAATATAGCACACCTTCTATGAAACTATAACTTGTTTAATCGATGAACTCGAAATATTGGTAACTTTAATTCGCTATTTTTTTAAAAGAGTAGCCAGTAGAAATTGCCGTACTGGTTAACCATTTATCATATTAAGCTCCCATTTGACGGTGTATGATCCTTGAATTATAAGATTGAATGTAAAATTATATATAAAAGAAAAAAATAACAATTTAAAATAGAATTGATGGCGCCCAGTACTACTTCTTGTTTAATAATGAACTACGACCTTTATGCAATGAAATGAAATTCCACACTTATCATAAATACCTTTATCGCAGCCGAGGATTAAACTAGTCCGAGATGTGTGAGCCTTCTAAGGTAAGTTACAATAGTTGGCACACCATGTTGCTCCGGAATAATATTTTCTTTGTAGAAATGAAATATTACGGTGTATATTAGTTTTTCCAGTACTTTATTAAATACACAAAGTTTGGAAATTGGGCGATAGTTATTTATTTCGCTTTGTTGCCGGATTTATGTACGGGAGTTACAAGAGCCCTTTTCCACGCAGAAAGACAGCATCCTTCAGATACAGATTTATTATAGATAATAGTTAACGGCTCAGATAATGATATCGAGCAGTTTTTAACAAATATTATCGGGTCCAGCCCCTTGCTTACATCCAGGTTATTTAGTAGCTCCTACACTTCAGCAATACGCAAGTTCCTAAACAAATGTTATTTATTTTTACGCCGTAGAGATTCACAGGTTCTCTACCAGAGTTTCGAGTGTAAACTGAGTTAAAAAATTTAAAGAATAGATTAGATATTACTATACTGCTATTAGCAACAGTGTCATTTAATTGCATACTAGATGGAATACCATTTAATTTTTTTTTACGTAAGACCTAAGACCAAAGCTTTTTAGTATTGGAACAGATTTTAGATTCTATTGTTTTAATATAGGTTCGAAAGTACTGCTTTACTAAAGAATTTACGCGTTTCTTAAGTAAACTGAAGCTAGTATAGTCAAGAGGAGATTTATATCTTTTATATTTTCGATATTTATTATTTATACCTTTTTCCCTCAACAGCTTGATTAGATCGCTTGAAAACCAAACAGGAAAATAATCGATCGCTTATTAAACATCAGTACATGTTTTGAAATAACAGATTTCAAAATTAGATAAAATTTATTTACACAGTTCTCAGTGCTACGCGATTTCAGTGCAACATTTCAGTCTTCAGAACAGTAATTTACCATTAATCAGCTTTGGAGAAATTACGAAAATTTTAAGCAGCTGCAATAAGCGGTTCTGTAAACTTATATCTAAAATATATTTCTAAAGAAGAATTGTTTTGATCTACCGCAGTAAAGGGGCTTTCGCATTGAATAACTTCTGTGTCATCGTTGTTGGATAACACAAGGTCTAGAATCCTTGAATTAATATTTTTAAGATAATTAAACTGCATAATTCCAAGTTCAGATATGCAATCCACAAATTCATTAGCATTATTGTCTTACGTTGAAGCTGGTTGGAGGCCACGCTCATTGTCATTCTTAACCCAATTTATGTTGTGCAACTTGAAATCGCCAGAAATAAGCATAACATCACTATCTTTTAAGCAATTAGCAATAATTGAAAGTTTATCAATAAAACGTGTAAGGTGTACAGTGTGATCTTTTCCTGGAAGTATGTAAACACAAAAAATGTAAACTGTTGAGTTAGACAAGTAGACAAACAGGTAGACAGACAGGTAGACAGACAGGTAGACAGAGAGACAGGTAGACAGACAGACAGGTAGACAGACAATTAGGAAGACAGACAGGTAGACAGACAGGTAGACAGACAGATAGACAGGTAAACAGACAGACAGACAGCTAGACAGGCAAACAGATGGGTAGACAGACAGACAGACAGTTAGACAGACTGGTAGACAAGTAGACAAACAGCCAGACAGTTAGACGGGCAAACAGACAAGTAGACTGACAAGTTCAAACCAGTTCACACGCCAACAGCTATTTATTGA